>OZ007556.1:73429517-73492590 GCA_963931855.1 Philhelius festivus | reverse complement strand
TTTTTTGACCAATAAATCGACCGATGAAATTAGCTTAGCATGAATTTCAACGTCTATTTCCTAATTGTGTCGCACCAACTGGGCAAATATTCCGGACCCTAGCTACTCCACTCGAACAGTCTGGAACCGTAGAAGGCCATGCAGGACGTGGCCGCCACCAGACTGGTCGTTCGGACGTGACTATCGCGGCTGTGGCGCTTTATGTCGGTCGCTGAGAACCGAGGAACATCAACCAGACGATGGGCCACACAAATGGACAAGACCAGATGGAACACACAGTGAATTTTAATGAAAGACTTACAAATGTTCCTATACAAAGTGCAAACAGTGCATCAGTAGTTAATGCTGCTGACCATCCGTCGCGTCTGAATTAATGTCAAGCCAACCTCAAACTCCTTCTTCAGCTTTTGAAAAAAAGGTTTTTTTTAGGGGTGTACTGCCTCTTGCGAGGAATTGATAAATCTTCCAAGAGTAGCTCTTGTCAAGAAAAGTGCCGTTCGGAATCGGTAGAAAATTGTAGGTTCCCTCCAGTCCTGGTAACACGCTAACAGGAATGGTTGAAAGTTGTAACCCACTATATAGGCCCTGGTTCTCTTCGAGCTGTTGCACCACCAAATTTATTTTATTTCAACCTCAAAATCAACAACGAAGATGACGATTTTGTGTCGAAAATCATTTTGAGTGAATAGGCGCATTTCGACTTAAGCGAGGTTACGTCAATAAGCAAAATCTTCCTTTCTGAGGCACTGAAAATCCACGTGTGATGTACAAAAAGCCATTATATCCACTCGTCTACGTCACTGTTACAAGGCCATTATAAACGACTTTTACACGTGGTTTCAACAAGACGGTGTAACCGCACGCACATCAGATCGAGTCATAATGGATATTTTGAGGGAAGCGTTTCCTGGTCGCATCATCTCCCATTTTGCTGAATAAAACGGGCAAAAAAGTGTATCAACACTGGCGGCAACCACTTGACTGATATCATCTATTCCACTTAACAGAAAAAATTAATTCAAAAACAAAATTGGATGATTAATTTTGCGCCACCTTGTATGAAGGGTTTTCCAAAAAGGGCAGGTATAGATATTCTTGATGTTGAAAAAAAAAAATAAAGAAGCTGTGAAGTATTAACGACATTGATTTTTACTTAAAAAAAAAACTGTGCGCCATTATACATAATAGGGAATGTGACATTGCTCAAATGTCCACCGTGGTTCCGCACGGCATTTTTTTTTTTAAGTTTTATAAATATTTCTTTTTTTCTCAAAAACTGTTTGACAGATTTATTTTTAAGCAAATTCAAAAAAATTCATTTAGTTGACGTTGAAAAAAATTTCCGAAAAAATGGTTATTAATAGTACCCTCCTTGCAACCATTTTTTTGTTTTTGATTTTCTCAAAAACGGTGCAACCGATTTGGATCATTTTGTTTTATGCTAAGGATCCTCAAAAGTTTGAATATTATTGTGCATTCAAATTTTCCAAAATTTTCAGACTTTTTTTTCGAAACTCAATATTTCCAAAATCCCATGCTTGATTTTTTTTAAACTTGTTCAATCAAAGTTTCTTAGTACAATCAAGAAGCTGTAAGAAACAAAATTTATTTTACTTAAAACTAACGGTGCCCACGAACAAATAATAAAAAAGAGGCTGGGTGCGACCCACACTGATTACTTCCTATTTGTGGTCTTGAAAACTTTATACTTATTTAGTTTTTTTCAAATACCTAACCAAATTTTCAGCGAAACAAACTTTAGCTGTAAAATTCAAACAAACATTACTTTAAGATTGAAAAGCATTTTAATTATTTAAAGAAGAAGATTTGAAATTCAGATTGTTGCTGTATGTATAAGTTGTTGTTTGTTAAAACTGTCAATTCGATACTTGTCAAAATTTAACCATATGTTAATAATTGTATCGATACCTTCCCGTAAGAATGTACTAAGCGACACTTTTTTCGAAAATGACTTTTTGATGAGGAAATATACTACGTATATATGTTAAGGGCCACGTTTTGGCCTGGGTTTCGCCAACCTATTATGCATGAAAAGGAAACTAGAGTACAAATAAAAAAATTTATCAACTGCCATGTTTTCTCATTAAAATAATGTTGCCCCCTGAAATTTGTATTATCCGCCAAAAAAAAAATATGCTAAGCGACATTAATAAAGATCTCATGGTCGTGAGCAACGAAAAATTTTGTTAGATGTCACTTAGTTAAACCAAAATTGTCTCTTAGCACACTATGATTCAACTAGAACTTTCTTCGTTTTTTTCGTTTCCTGAACAATTTTAGAAATGTCACTTAGTATACATTCTTACGGGA
This sequence comes from Philhelius festivus, assembly GCA_963931855.1. Taxonomy (NCBI): domain Eukaryota; kingdom Metazoa; phylum Arthropoda; class Insecta; order Diptera; family Syrphidae; genus Philhelius; species Philhelius festivus. The sequence continues at coordinate 73,490,259 of OZ007556.1, read as the reverse complement.
AGGTATCGATGTATAAAACAACATACTTTAGAAGGCACTATCGGTGTTCATTCCCAAGAAATTCGACTTGAAATACAATTTTAACTAGTTTTCAATAGTAGAATTTTTAATAGTTTTTTTATTTAAAAAAAAAAGCTATTAATTCAATATTTGTCAACATTTTACCAATTGTACAAAATTATACTATGTATAAAATAAACTAAATTAGAAGTCAATATCACTACTAGTTCTCGAGAAATTTGATTCGAAAAACAATTTTTACCAATTTTCAATAGAATTTTATATAGTTTTTTATTTTTTTGTAAAAAAACTGTAAACAGATTTTTTTTTGAAATTTTCACCAGTTGTCAAACACATTATTTTTCGTAAAATAAAATTATTTTGAGTTTCAAATTGTTTTCCGTTCTTAGAATATCTGGGTTATGAAATTTTTTTTTCAGTTTTTTTTTATTTAAAAAAATAACGGTATGTTAATTTTTTTCAAAATTCATACCAAATCTGTATGACCTTATAATGAGTACATTAAATTTTATTTGAAATCAATAGCATTATTTTTTCGTGAGATATTTGAAACTAACTAAAATTTTTACTTTTTTTTTAAACCGTTATAGTGAAAAAACTACTCACTGAATTTTAATAAACGCCCTTTCAGCCTCTTTCGAAGTTATTATCTATTAAACAAAATTTATTTGAAGTCGATATCTTTACACGTTCTTCAGATATCGACGACGAAAAATGGTACCAGAACGTACGGACGTACGAACGTACGAACGTACGTACACACACACACACACAGACATCTCTCTAAAAATGATTGATATAGCCTCTAGGGACCTTGAAACGTCGAGAAATGTCAAAAATTCCAATTTGACAAATCGGACCGATTACAATAACTCCCTATGGGAAGTTAAAAATGGTTTTCAAAAATCGTATTTTTCTCGAAAATACCTAGAATTTTGATAAAAAACTTTTCACGATCTATACTCGTAATTTAAAAAACTAAAATTTGAAATTCAGATTTAAAAATATAAGAATTTCTCATTATCGGCAAAATGGATTTTAATGAAATTTTTTGTAGAGAAGCTTCTTAAGAATTTGAAAAACATTGTATTTCAAAACTTTAAAAAATAATATGTTTTGAATTAAAAAAAAAAAAAAAAAAAAAAAACAATTTATTTTTGAAACATCGATAGGTATCTCAAAAACGGATAATTTTTTTGTTTGGAAATTTAATTTTCATTCGTACAGTAATAAAAACTTTAAGTTGTAGTACCAAATTTTTTTCTTAAAAATGTTTTAAAAAGAAAAGAAAATCTTATTTTTTAAGAAGTCACTACAACGACCTATAATTTTTGTTCTTGCATAAGTTAATATTTGCCTGAATCACATGGCATCCTGTTCTTAGCTCCAACTACTAAAGGAGTTGTTTTAGTCATTTTAAAAATGGCTTTAAACATTTTTTCTCTTATAACATTAATTTTGAAATTCTAAGTCTATTGAGAGCAAGTTGGTGCGAACCAGTCGTGTATTTCATTTTTAGGGAAATTCAACTCGGCTTTTCAAAAAGCTAATCGACTGCTTTTCATTTTTGTCTCAAATTTACATACATTGATAAAATGTAAGTGATAAATCTTGAAGTTGTTATCACCATAGCTTTGATTATTATATGATCTTGACGAGCAGATTTGATATTTAAATTTTTTAAGCAGTTATAAATACATCTAAAAATCTCAACCAAACGGAAGCTCCAATTCATTTTTTTTTTTCTAAAAACTTTAATAACACAAATGATATATCATGTAAGTATTTTTTGACTCGAAACAGCGATTGACAAGGGGTATGATGTTGGTATTTAGGTTGTACGGAGCGTTCTTCTTCTATCGGAATTACTATATTAATTAAATGCCTACATCTCGTTACGGTGAGCTTGTTTATAAAAAAACAAAACTCACATAACTCATTTTGGCTTCTTACCACAAAAACTTTTCAAAACATTCTACGCCCTACACCACAGAAATATTATTTTATTTTCTTTTTCAATCATGATAAACATTTTGTAGACCCGACTGGATGTGAAGGAAAAACTTTAAAGCCCATGAGACATGGTGTCCTTCGCCACAATATTCACTCACATTTAAGCATCGCACAAGTTTAGCCTTCCACAAAATTGCAGCTCCATTAAAAAGTCGATGTAGCCAAGCAAGACCCACATTTGAATCGAGTTACACGTTTCTTCAAATACACCATTTTTACACTCAGGTTTAGTGGATTATGTTTATATTTTATCGTATGGTAAATTCTTCAAGACGATCTTTTGAATTAAGAAAGTCCTTCTCACCTTAGTCGTCCGGACGAAATCAGGCGCACAAAAATTATTGAGAATTTTAGGTCAGTAGGTTTTGGCTCAGTAAGTGCTGCCCTGCTGTTAAAGATACTTACTAAAAAATAGAATAATTTTTTTTGGATTTATGCTAAGAAAAAAAAACTATTTGTGCAATTTGTAGATGTAGTTTTGGTGCAACTAAAAATTTTAATTTTAAATTTTGGTTATAGGACTTTTCTTAGAATATCTTTTCAATTTTTATATAACGTGTTCGAAATTTTTAATAGAGAATAACTTTGAACAACCGAGAGATCCGAAGTGTATATGCATATAAACATTCAAACCAGACATCTATGGTATCTTCCGTACCTACCACAGAAACTAAAAGAAAGATTTTTTTTCGTCTAACGAAGAGTGTTTGGATATAATGAAAGTCTACATATACTTTATTCGAGTTGATGGGCTTTTATGATATAAAATGACAGAAGAGAAAAACGTCCAGCTCCAGACTATTTGGACTGGTCCAACCGAAGTATGATTATGGCAGTCATTTTAGTAAAGCTGACAATGAAAATTAAATTGTTTTCTAAAACCACCATGATGATTTTGAGTGTGTTATGGCTAAACGTGTTGCTTGCAATAATTATAATTTATTTTTTGATTTGATGCTTTTTTTATTTATTGGAATATTGAATAAAATGGATTATGTTATATATATGTTTCGAGTAAAAATAACCACGAGGAAGTCCAATTCAGTTGGCAGTTTATTAAAGACTAAAAGATTCAAAGAAAATAAATGTAATACATAATTGAACAAATGAGAACATTGTTTAACTACGAAAGAGCAAATCAAAAGCAATACGATTCATTTGTGTTGTAATTGTAATTCACTTGTGAGTTTAACTTTCCAACACTCTTTCTCAACACAAATGTTTCGTTTACATAATATATAAATAACTTTAATATAATTTCATTAGTTCGGTAAATTTTAAATGTTTATTTTTTGCTAAATTTTTAGTAAAGATATCCGCTATCATATCGCTTGATGGAACATATTTAAGCGTTACTTCATTTGACTGCACGACTTCTCTTATGTGGTGGTATTTGATATCAATGTGCTTGCTGCGCGCGTGGTACACCGGATTTCTCGCAAGGTGATTGGCACTCAAATTATCTCCGTTAATGACAATAGAACAGTCAGTGCCAATAAAATCTATTTCCATCAAGAGCCTTCTCAAATATATAGCTTCTTTAGCCGCAGAAGATAAAGCCATATATTCGGCCTCAGTGCTACTCAGTGCAACCGTGTTCTGCTTTTTACTTTCCCAAGAAAATACGCCTCCAGCCAGAAAGAACGCGTACCCCGTAAAAGATTTTCGATCTGTATGATCACCACCCCAATCTGCGTCAACGTAGCCGTAAACAGGATGCCCTTGTTTCCTGTAATGGAGTTTATAATTAATTGTTTTGGCCAAATACCTCAGGACATGTTTCGCTCCAGCTTCGTGTTCGATGTGCGGATTTGAGTTTCGCTGTGCCAGCTTGCATACAGAATGCAAAATGTCCGGACGAGTTGATATTGCGAGGTACATCAAAGCCCCGACAATGGATTGATAGGACGTGGGATCAATCTTTTTGCAGTTTTCATTTTCACATTTCACCTGGTAACCGGAATCCAAAGGCGTTGTGGCAAAACGGCAATTTTCCATTCCAGTTTCCTTTAACAGATTTTTTATATACTGCGTCTGACACACAGAAATAGCACCCGTGTCACCATCTCTATCTATCTCCATTCCTAAGAAATGTTGCAAAGGCCCCTTGTCCACTACCTCGAACGCATTTGCTATATGCGTTTTTATGTTGATTAAGTCGGTTTTTGTTGAACATGCTAAAACGATATCATCAACATAAACAGCAATTAGGTTGTATTTACCTTCGGAGTTCATTTTGTATAAACAGGGTTCGTTTTGACACGCGATGAAACCTATACCTCTGAGAACAGTGTCGAGCTTTGAGTTCCATTCCCGGCCAGACTGTTTGAGGCCATATATAGCTTTATTGAGCCTTAGAACTCGTTCAGGAAACTTTGGATCGACGAATCCTTCCGGTTGCTGCATATATACCTCGTCTTTTAAATCGCTATTGAGGTAGGCCGTCGAGACATCCATCTGGTGTAAAAGCAAATTCAGCTCAGTAGCTATGGCCAACAACATCCTAATTGTTGCGTAACGAACTACCGGTGAGAATGTTTCAGAGTAGTTAACTCCAAATTGCTGGCAACAACCCTTTGCAACGAGCCTCGATTTGAAGCGCTCAACGGTACCGTCTTTCTTAGTCTTCAAGCTAAAGACCCACTTGCAGCCGATAGCCTTCTTACCAGATGGCAGATCAACTAATGACCCCGTGTTGTTTGCAGTAAGTGCTTTGTATTCCTTCTGCGTTGCCTCTATCCATTGCTCGGAATTTTCGGTTGACATTGCCTCTTTTAGAGTTTGAGGGATGTTTATGTCTAAGCTCATCATGTTCAGGACGTTAAACTCTTTCCTCGGTCGGCCGGGGAATCCAGTGCGAATAATTCTTGGTCTCCCTGGTCCTACTCTGACGTTGTCTTCCGTTGGATTGAAATTTTGGATCTCAGTCTTGGTGCTTGTTTTGATGACTTCAGTGTGTTCTTTATCATTGGTTACGTTCGTGGTAAAATCGGCGGCGGTGGAGGCGATGGCGGCGGGAGTTGGGGAAGCCTTCTCTTCTCTTTCTTCAACAGAACTGTTTTCTTTATCTTCATGTGTAGTCTCTGTGTCACCTTTAGGGCGGAATTTACTTGCATTTGTTTTATCCAAAGCTATAGCTGAAGCACCAAAAACTTTAAAATGATGAACAGTAGGCTTCTTCCCGGTCCATATTTCATGAGGCGTCTTGTTGACTAGTGCTTTCGTAGGTGACCTGTTCCGTAAGTAAACTGCGGTAGCAATCGCTTCAGCCCATAATGGTTCTTCCTTCCCAGCATGCAATAACATACTCCTTGCCATTTCCACCAGCGTCCGGTTGGCACGTTCAGCAACGCCGTTTTGCTGTGGCGTATAGGGAACAGTGAGTTGACGTTTGATTCCTTGTTCATTTAAAAATGCATTAAAGTTGTTACAAACATATTCAGTGCCATTATCGCTTCTTAATACTTTAATCTTTGTACCAGTTTGACACTCTACCATTGCTTTAAACAATTTAAATTTTTCAAGAGCTTCGTTCTTCGTTTTCATGAAATAGACTGCCACGTGCCGCGACATATCATCTATAAAGGTGATAAAATATTTCGATCCTCCATAGGATGCCTTACTAAATGGACCACACACATCTGTGTGAATTACGTCCAGCAAATTTGTGGAACGATTTTGCGTTGCTTTCGGAAATGGCTTAACGCATATCTTACATTTCATGCACGTTTTACATGGAATTTCGCTCGAATTACTAAAATTTTTAATTCCATGCACCAATTTCTTTTTAACTAATTCATGCAAACTTGTAAAATTTAGGTGTCCGTATCTATCGTGCCACCTCAATGTATAATCAACGGATGATAAAAAACATGCATTTTCCACGTTTTGAAACAAAAACAAATTATTTTGTTTTAAGGCTTTAATCACGCAACCGCCATTTTCGTCTTCAATTTTGGCAAAGCTTTTATTGAATGACACAAATAATCCGTTTTCTACGGCTTTGCTAACCGACATAAAATTACCTTGCAATCTAGGAACATACAGAACTTCTTTTAACGTTATGATACACGTATCAGTTCTGATAATAACGTTACCTTTTCCAATTGCCTCTATGTAGTTCTGTCCAGCTAGACAAATTTTTTCATTTACCTCTTCAAACGTGTCAAACATTGTGCGATCTTTGCACATATGTGCCGTTGCACCACTGTCGATACACCAACTTGACGAATTAAAACCTTGCAGATCTGCTGCTGCCAGAATGGAATAGGAATATTCTTGCGAAGTACTCGTAGAAGAATGTTGTTGCCGTTTTGGTGCTGTACATTTTGCCGCTAAATGACCCTTTTGGCCACAGTTATAACATTTTCCGTTAAACTTATTAACACGTCTCTTATTGCGATCTCCCTTTCCTTTTGCATGATAATTGGGATTTGTACGAGCTAAAAACGCCTGTTCGGTACTCATACTAACGGCATGTTGGTTCATCTGCGATTTTCTATCTCCTTCCTCCAAAATTTTAATTTTAAGAGCATTGAATTTTGGCAAAACATCACGTGCCTCTATTGCAATGACGAATGGTTCAAATGATTTTGGGAGACTAGAAAGTAATATTATAACAAGGAATTCATCATTCATGACAACATCAATTTGTGCTAATTTCTCAACAATGTTCGAGAACGCATTGGTGTGATGTGAAACGTTACCATCTTCTGCCATATTAAGATGAATTAATTGTTTGAACAATGATACCCTTCGTGCGGGGCCTCCAGGCTGATATATTTCTCTAAGTGTCGTCCAAGCGCCTGCTGCCGTTTTGCAATATTTTATATGGTTAATTTGCGATGGTTTAACACTAAGCATGATTGTCGCCAAAGCTTTTTCATTTGACGTGTCTCATTTTGCCGATTCGTCAGCGGTCATAGTCTCTACTTTCGCAATTTTTCCGTTTACAAAATTCCATAACTCCGCATGGATAAGGATGCTCTGCATTTGGACATTCCATGAATCAAAATTGTTCTCGTCCAGCTTCTCAATTTGGTATAGAGAACTCATTTTAATTTAAAAAAAAATTTACTGAAATTCTAAACTGATTAGAAAAAAAAAATTTACAAAATATTTCATTTATGTTATTTAATAAGAAAAAACAAATTTTGCTTATTTAACGATGGGTGACTGGGCCCATAACCTGTTTCGAGTAAAAATAACCACGAGGAAGTCCAATTCAGTTGGCAGTTTATTAAAGACTAAAAGATTCAAAGAAAATAAATGTAATACATAATTGAACAAATGAGAACATTGTTTAACTACGAAAGAGCAAATCAAAAGCAATACGAATCATTTGTGTTGTAATTGTAATTCACTTGTGAGTTTAACTTTCCAACAATATTGAAATATCTAAGCGATTTGAATATAGGTGCTACTTATTGACCTACTGTAACAATTGCCATAGAGAGCTACTCTGTCTCTCCTAATTGGAGGAAATGCTTAAAATTCCTCCTCAATAATTCGAATCATGTATCACTGAAAATAAAATCTAGGTATATATGATAAAAATCTAGGTTGATTTGACAAAAATTTTGTCAATATACGTCCAACAAAAAGTTTTATCAAATTGACAAAAATTATAGAATTTTGTTGAGGTAACAAAAAATATTTTGTTGTATTCACAAAATTATTTTGTTATGCTAACAGATAAATTTGTTGAAATAACAAAAATATTTTGTCAATATGACAAAATTTCGTAGAATTTACAAAATTAATTTGTCATATTAACAATTCTTTTGTTGTATCAACAATTTTTTTGTTAGTGTTATTGTTTTTTTTATTATTATCGGATTAACAAAATTTTTTGTTAAATTAACAAAATTCTTTTGTTACATTAACAAAATATTTTGTTAAATTAACAAAATATTTTGTTAAATTAACAAAAAAATCTTGTTATATTTTGTTAAATTAACAAAATATTTTGTCAATTTAACAAAATATTTTGTCAATTTTACAAATTTGTTTTGTTGAATCTACACAAAACAAAATTAATTTTGTCAAAATAGTTTTTTTTTTTGGGATTTAAGTCCACAAAAAATGGCGTTCCGTCCCTACGATCTCACATGCAACCATCTGTGAGGGCGTATGGACAATACGCAATTTTTGTTAAGTTCAGTTGATCTTACATCGATTTTTTAACAAAAACTAAGTGTGAACTATATCATACACAAAAGAAATTTTTTGGTTTCCTTACAAAATAGTTTTATCTATCTGATAATATTATTTTATCAATATTACAAAATAATTGAACCCCAAAACAAAATATTTGTCATTTTAACAAAAATGTTTTCATTTTTTGTTAAATTGACAAAAAAAATTAACAGTGATACTGACAAACATTTACAAAACAGATTTTTTGTAGATACAACAAACATTTTGTTAACATCACAAAAAAGTTTGTCGATGTGACAAAAATCTCTGTTTTATTTTGTTATATTAACAAAACTTGGTTTGTTGAATTGACAATATTATTTGTAGTGCATATTTTGTTAAACTGACAAACAATCATGCTGGATTATAAAAATTTTGTGAAATCAACAAAATCATTCTTTCGTATTGACAAAAATTTTATCAAAACGATAAAATTGTTTTGTTTAAGGTCAACAAAACGTTTTTGTCAATATTACCTAGGAATTTATTTTCAGTGCTGCTTGATATATTAGGCGCGTTTTATTGGTAATTTATATCTAGCGCAGTAATACAAGTACAAAAAAAAACGCTTTATTCACTCTTTAACTCACGCTTCCTTCCTACTTGTTGAATTAACTTACACGGATGTGGAGTTGAAATATTCATGAAAATGCATATTGAGTTGAAATATTCATAAAAATGCAGGTCGAGTTGATTTACAGTTTTTCTCACTGTTAAATTTGATTTAAAACTTACAAAAGTGCGAAAATATATCGCATTTATATACTGAGTATTGGAGAAAAAAAAAACATATTACTCAATAAAATCACATTGTCGCAAAATTTTAAACAGCCTCTTATTAAGGTAGTAGTATTATACTTCTTATATATTTCCTAACTTTAAAGTAGTTTTCTAACTTTAAACATTTTTTAACTAATATCATCCTAAGGCTAGGAGCACACATTCAATTTTTAGTTGCACAACTGTTTGGATACTTATAGAAAACAGATGAACTATTTGGTTGAATGTCCGCGCAGGTGCATATAATTATATGTTACACAAAATAGCGAACTCATTTTAGGCCATCGTTTAGTTTATGTCAAAACACAAACTTTTTAGTTTCTTGAACCAAACAGTTGCGGAACCGCCTAGCCTAAGGCAATTTCTTTTAATAAATTGATTCTGAGCAATCTTAAAACAATGGTAGTTCGTGAAAAAACATCTAAGAAAACAGACCTATTTTGACGTTTTTAATTGTTAAAGAGTCATATGAAGTTAGAACGCTACTAAAAAAATAAAATAGCTATTCTGAGAGTTTAACTTCAATAAAAGTGTAGAGATTTAAATAGATTTTCAGTTAACCGTTATTAAAAAAATGACATGCACTTGTTTTGTTGTTTATTGATCTCTTGTTTTATGCAAGCCAGCAACAATTTAATGTCAACCATGGTGCGTGGCGTTGCATTATCAAGAGACCTTAGGGAATCCATAAATAAAGCCTTCGAAACGGGATTATCGAGCTATAAAATCGCATCATCAATTCGAAACATTATCTCAAAGTTCAAAAATAGTGGAAATGTGGAGATCGGTAAAAAAACGGGACGCCCACCAATTGCAAAACCTCGAGATTGCCGAGTTTAAAAAAAAATAATAAAAGAAAATCGACGTCAAACGGTGGCTGCAATAACTGTTCAATGGAGGGAAAGAATAAAAAAAAGTGTTTCGGTCGACACTTGCAAACGGACTATGAAAAAAATTGGATACAAATTTTATAAGGTTTGTTTTAGATTTATTTAAATTAGAGCAATTTTAATTCGTTAAAAACATAGGCTAAAGAAAAACCACTTTTAACACCTAAACAAAAGAAAAAGCGGCTAGAGTGGGCCAAACAAAGTAAAAACTGGACCTTTAAGTCAATGGCGGTCCGTTATTTGGAGTGATGAGTCCAGGTTTGAAGTTTGCGTGGGCGACGAACGAAAACGAGTCATTAGAAATTCAAGAGGTTTTTCACAAATATTGCCTTAAAGAAACGGTCAAGTTTCCAGCATCTCTAATGATATGGGGATGCATGTCGGGGCGGGGCTTGGGCAATTTGCATTTTGTAAATGGAAGTGTCAATGCTGCCAGGTACAGGGATATTCTGGAATATGAGCTTCTCCCATCAATACCACGACTTCAAGCTAGTAATCGAGACTATATTTTCCAACAGGATGGAGCTTCTTGCCATACAGCAAGGTCTAAAATGGCGTGGTTATCTGCTGAAGCTATTCCTTTACTGGAATGGTCTTCCAGCAGCCCTGACCTTTCACCAATTAAAACTGTGTGGCATAAAATGAAACAAAAACCGCGAAAAGAACCATGCCGGACCTCTTCAAGACCTTAAAGCTGAAATCATAAATATTTGGGAATCTTTTGGCACCGAAGAATGTCAAAAATTAGTTGACACAATGCCACGACGCATAGAAGCAGTTATCAAGGCCAAAGGCGACGTAACACCATGGTAAAATAAAAATTAAGACCCATAGGCCAACTATTTTGCTCTTAAAAAAATGTATCAATCGTTATTTTAATTTGTAAGATTGCTCTATACCGTTATTTAATTGAAGTCATTTTGTTTTTGTTACCTATTCGTATTCAAAATAAATATATCTTAAGAAAAATACTAAGATATTGATTTTAATTCCGATGGAATTTAAGAATCTGAAGATTTTTGTTTTTTATCATAGTTAGTCCAACTATTTTGCGTTTAGGCCGCAGTTACACGACATTTTTGAAAAAATGCCAGTGAAATGATAAAATATATCAATCGAAACCAATCGCTTTCGCGTAAATTGATTCAATATTTTATGACAAAATTAATGGCAGTAGTGTTAAGCCGGAATTATGGTATGAATTAAAGTTTTGAATTTGAAAAAATATTTGTTCTGTAAATTTCGGAGCGATCACACTTTGGATTAGTAAAAGCAAAGTATAACAAAATAAATACCAACGAACACATCCTCAAGTATGCCACATATATTTTTTCGGACACCACCTAAACACCTCCTACATTTCAACATCCGAAACTCCATCTTCACTAAATTATCCATTTCAATTACTAGCTTATTTTTATTCGCTAATCGTTTGTTGTTGTTTTCCATGTTAAATTTTGCGATGTAGTGTATTCACTAACCAATAAAACACGGCTATTTTTTGTAAGCCACTTAAATAAAGTTCTTCAGTTTGATCAACTATCTGCACCGTGTTTCTCACATCACGACCTGTTGCAAATTACTTTTGAGTGTGAGCCTATAGTTTCTAGTAACCATTACAGCTTTAGGGATTTTAAAAACATTAATTACAATCGCTTAGAACATGATCTACAATCAATTGATTTTTCCCAAGTCTCAAGAATGCTATCTATTGATGACCAAGTTGAATTCATTTAGGATAATTTAAATTTTCTTTTTGATATTCACGTTCCTATCAAAACAAAACTTTTTAGGTACAAGGACCATCCATGGTTTACTAACAATATAAAAATGTTGATTATTCAACGCAATATGGCGTATAAAACACGGAAACGTTTTAGACTGCAAATATTTGGAAAACTTATACCGACCTAAGAAATAAAGTTGTGTTTTTTTTGTTTTTTTTTTTATAATTCACTCGCGCTCAAGGGTATGTTACGAGACCCTTATAATGTTTTAAACACAGCACGGGCGAGGGAGAAATTAGAAGGGGAGACAAAGGAAATGTCGATGAACATTGGTTTTGAATGTTTGCAAATTGAAATGGCAAGGGAAAACTGTGCCGGGTAAGTTATTCCATAATCGTGGTGTGCGACTAAAAAACGAATCTCTATATTTGACGGTACGACCAAAGTTCGGCTCAAGGGTGAACTGATAAGCATTCCTAGCGAAGCGGGTATCACGGGTGAATTGATAAAGGGGAGGAATGCAACTGGCTACTTGGAGTGGCCATTGCTTGTGAAAGAAGTGATAAAACAGGGAAATACATGAAACATTCCGACGGTGTTCAAGGGTTGGGAATGAATCCATAGCTCTGTTTCCAATCAATTTTAACGCTCTGTTGTGAATTTTATCCAATAAATGGAGAGAAGATTGAGCAGCGCCTGCCCAAATGTGTGAGTTATACTCGAGTTTTGGACGTATATACGCCTTATAAATGGTAGCCAGATCAAAAGGGGTGAAAAATTTCTTACATCGATATAGAAATCCTAAGCATTTAGCTACATTATTGGCGGTCTCGAGTATGTGATCATTCCAACGATGATCGTCGTTAACACACATACCGAGTACTGAGAGCTTTTCGGTTTCTTCGATGCAAGTGCCATTCAGCATTGAGTTTTCGAAGCATTAAACTCCACACGGGTTTTTTTACCCCATTTAACAATGCTGTAAAGATCGGAGTTTAATGATCTTATCATATACGATACCATTGCAATTCCACTTCCGAAAGAGATGGACGTAAATTTGGGAACGAGTACGAAAAGCTGAGAGTAGAGTCGTCGGCAAAATAATCAAGTGTATTAAAAGTTTCAGACAAGAGATCATTTATAAAAATGAGGAAGAGAGTCGGAAACAAAACGGAGCCCTGGGGAATACCAGCATTTATTTTGTGAAGATCAGACTTAAAACCATCCAATACAACATGTATCGAACGATCTAGAAGGTAATTTCTAATCCAAAGAATAAGGGCTTCGTTGATGCCAAACGCACGTATTTTCGATAAGAGAGCCTGGTGCCAAACTCTATCAAATGCCTTAGAAATATCAAGCGCAATAATCTTACTTTCTCCAAAACAATGTAAAGATCTGTTCCACTCTTCGGTGAGATATGCCATCAGATCACCAGTGGAACGATTGCTGCGAAAGTCGTATTGCCGGTCATTAAGAAGCTTTCGATCTTCGAGATATTTCTTGAGCTGATGATTTATCAGCGATTCCATGACCTTGGAAAGAAGGGACGTAAGTGCGATTGGTCGATAGGACGACGGGGAGGAGGGGTCACCTTTTTTAGGAACAGGCTGGACAAATGCTGTTTTCTATCTTCTAGGGAAGATTCCACAACAGTAGGAGCTATGGAAAAGCTTACGCAATGCTTTTTCCAGCGATGAAGAACACCTCTTCAGAAGAATGGGGGGTATACCAGCAGGACCAGAGGATTTGTTTATATCAAGATCTCGAAGAGCTCTTGCAACTGTACGATTGCGGAAATATACCTGTCATATTGAATGATTTACGTTCTCAATACAGGAGGGGCAATGCTGCTAACAGGCAACGTGGAGCTTGCAGCAAAATGAGCTGCAAGTACATTTGCCTTCTCTAAAGAGCTAGTTATCGGTTTGTTTTTGTAGATGAGCGTTGGAACCGAAGATGAAGTTGAATTTTATATGTTCTTGACAAATGACCAGAAATTTCTACTGCCGTTGGGACATTGCAGGATTTCTTGCCTTAATTTCTGTTCATGCAAGAATTTGGTTCTCTTTATAAAAGCGTTGCATTGGTTTCTGATTTGTTTAAACTTTTTCCGATTTTCCTCAGTTGGGTTGGCTTTATAAGAGCGGAAACTTACTCCTCTCAACCTGATAGCTTCTTTACAGCTTGTATCGAACCAAGACTTTTCTTTAGGCTTTATACTCTTAATTCTGCTATCGAGGAAACATAATGACCAGTTAAAAGTTCTAAAAAAGTTATTCAGACCGTCCCAGTTGGCTTTCTCGTATTGCCAAACGGTCCTAGTGGAATGCTTCTCTTTAACTGTATGAATGGGACACGAGAAATTGGCTGATATTACACAATGGTCCGAAGTGCCGAATGGAGGTTTTACCGTTATGGTATACTTATCAGGGTTAGAAGTAAGAAACAAATCAAGAGTGTGAGCGTTTTGCCCAGCAACATCTGGTATACGGGTGGGCTCATCTACCAGCTGAGTAAGGTGGTGCATCTCAGCAAAGATCTCAACATATCTTTTTTCGGGAGTTGTCTGTCCTGAATGGCGGAGCCAATTTGAATTGTGTACATTGAAGTCTTATAACTGTAATGTTCCAAGCAATTGTATTACAAAAAGAGTGACTGAAAAGCAACGACGAATAATGGTTTTGGAAAACCGCAAGCCCACTTACATAGCTCAGAAATCTCAAAAATGACCTTGCAGATTTCTACTTAAAAGAAGCAAAACAGCTTTTTGATTACATTAATGGATATTTTCATTGCGAGCCATACAAAAAATAATCAATTCAAAACTACAGTTTCCAATTTTGTCACCGTGACAAACCATCACCATCACAACAAGCATCACTGTTTGAAAACAATTTCACTAATGATCTTTTTAATTTGTATTTTGTTTTGTGCATTAAAGAGTTCTCGAAGGAAATTGAATTCGGAGTATCTTTTACTGCACAAAAAGACCATCGCATTGTCTATCTATATCTGAAAGATTCTATCTATCTGTGTATCTACAATTTTAGATTAAACTTTTGTAATTCCAAGTAGGTAATTCCAGTTCTCACCAGAGATTGGGCCATCACCAAAATGGCAGAAGATGTCACGCTTAGTAAAATTATGAAAAACCAATTAACGAAAGTAAGGGCAAATGACAATTATCTTTTATAGGGAAGGAATGAAAATAGCAAATGGAATTTCTTTTTCAATTATTGCTTTTTGTTGCAATTTATTTTTGTTTGTTGCTGTACGAGGATGGTTGCATCTTCGATTGCTGTATGCATGTTCATAGGAAAAGGTTAAGAGAATGGGTGACGAGTAAAGTTTAAAAATTAAAAAAAAAAGATTGTAAATTATACATCGATATTCTTATAAAAAAAAAATGGAAAATAGCTTGAAAATCATTCTACATTTATTATACAACCTTAAATCCTTTTTTTTTTTATTTTTTAGGTTTCTTAAATTTTAGATTCTAAAGGGTTTTTATAAAAATTCCGATCTTAAATGACACAAACTGTGATTGAGATATCATTGAAACCCCCCAAGAAGAAGTATAATGGGCTTAAATCATATACGATCTCGTTCATGCAAAACGTCCATACGGACTGTGTGGCACCGAAACGCCGAGCCGTGCGTCGCCGCCCTGTTCATTCTTCCAGTCACCCAGACCAATCCCTCTTGCATACACGATGGCTTGGTCTCTAGGCCAGATGTTTGGTCATCCTTGTCGCCGGGAACCTGGGGCAGGGATTCGAAGAATCTCTTAAGTGGCCAATATTGTCCATTCAATGTAGCCGAGCCAACGTAGTCGACGTGTTTTGGCTTTCTTGACTGCATCCAAATCTTGGTACAATTAATAGAGTTCTCGGTTATTCTTCTCTTCCATTCGCCCTCCTCGCACACAGAAACAAATATCCGTCCAAGAATTCTCCTTTCGAAAGAGTCCAGTATCATCTCTCCTTGTCTGCTTATAGTCCAACACCCTGCGCCATAAAGCAGGACTGGCAGTATAAGAATTTTGTAGAGCGTGCACTTCGTCTTAAAATTGAGGATTTTTGAACCCCTTTGTTTTGCTAAATTGAAGTAGCAACGGTAGTTCTTCGTCAGATATCCACTAAGGTGTCGTTCGTTGAGATAATTTTAGCTCCGAGCTACCTTGCAGTTTTTGCTAACAATCGTTATGCGATGCTCCTCGTGCCTCCCTCATAACCGTTGAGTTTTATGTAGTAGGGAACTTTACCCGACGACACAACCCCAATACCCAAGGAACAGGGCCCTAGTTTTGCATAAGAAAACAGTCCGGATAATCCGATGTCAGTAAGCCACTAATGGGATATGAGATCTGCCGTAAGCCCATGTCCGGTTCATTTGCCACCATCTCCTTTTCAGCAACCTGGCTAGTACTGAAAATCCTAACTGATCTCTTCTCTAAATATGTCAGAGTAGCTCAAGTAAGGCAGACACCAAATAGTACGTTCTAACTGGAACTGGAGACACCAACGTTGATTCTGATTCTATCTAAAGAAAACTTCTGCTATCGTGTTTTCGAGAGCGCCTTCTGTCAGTAAACACTTTCATTGCAAGGTTAAAAATAAGTAGTGAGATCCTACTGCACTTCGAACTGTCGACCATGGGAAGCCTTCTTGCAGAAAGAAATTCCGTGATGGCATAGCTCTAGTTTTCATCGTAGTAGTCACCTTAAGCCCCTCCGCTATGTCAAAGCTTTCAAATTGACCATCGTGGATTTCAATAACACACGGCTATAAATTTTAGTTTAGCAAAGTCATTAACTAACAATCACGATTGCTGCGGTTGGAAAATGACAAAGGTTTTTTGTAGATTTGATACATATGTACATACATAAAATAAACAATGTGATGAAATATTGATGTACCAAGTGTTAAGTATTAACAATAAGGTAGGTATTTGATCAAAAAGGTTAAAATGCATTCGAACTTGGACATTGCAGGTAATATAAAATGCACGACTGGGTCGCACGAACTTGTTCTTATGTAATAGACTAGGAATTTTAAATATGACTGTTGTTAGAGAAAACTGTTCATAAGTATAAAATTCATTTTTTAAACTCTTTTCATAGTACCTAACAGATAAAAACAGAATGTCATTTAATTTCTTAAGCAAATACGAACTTATGCAAGAACAAACATTTTAAGTCGTTATAGCCGTTGTTTTTTTATTCAATTATATAGATCGTAAAAATTAATTGAAATAAAAAAAAATGTTATCAAAATTCTAGGAGCCGTTTTATAGAAAAACACGATTTTCGAAAACTATTTTTTACCATTTTTTTTTCTCATATCTTGTAGATTGTATTAATAAACTTTTATCTGTCAAGTTTAAAAGAAATCGAGCACGGTGGTTTCGAGATATTAAGATTTGAAAAAAAATTTTGATTTTTTGTTTTAAATCAAAAACAAAAATTTCAAAATTTGAATACACAATACTATTTAATCTTTTGGGGAGCCTTAGCATAAAAAAATGATTAAAATAGGTTGTAGCGTTTTTAAGAAAATCGAAAACAAAACAAATGGTTCCAACTCCAAGGGGGGTAACATTGATAACTATTTTTCGTAATTTTTTTTTCAACTATTACCTAGCTTTAGCTAAATGATTTTAACTTTTGACTTATAGGAACTAAAAGGCAAGTTAGATCCAATAGTCTCAGCAAGGCTGCAAAGCTCTAAAATCCTTATATTACACTGTAATTTAAATTACATATTAATCAATTTAAAATAATATAATAATTATAATATAAGGTAAGTTATGCATTCGTAAAAAAAAAACGAACTCGAGATTTTGATCAAAATTAACATTACAATGATAGCGAAAAACGATAGCTGTCTATCTGTCTGTCTGTATGTCTGTCTTTCTGTTCAACTACAGCCTTAATGACTCTGCTGATTTTCTTTAAGCTTGGTAGATATCATTTTTTAATTCCCCCCCCCCACACGTTTTTTTAGTTTTTTTTTTCAAGACCGAAAATAAAGGTACGTGCTATACATTTTTTTTTTATTTTATAAATATTTTTTTTTTCTAAAAAAATGTTCAACGAATTTTCTTAAGAAAAATTCCAAAAATTTCATTTAATTAAAACTATGTAATAATGAAATTTTTTTTCCAAAAATGGCTATTATTGGTACTCCCTTGGAACCATTTTGTTTGTTTTTGCTTTTCACAAAAACGGTTCATTCGATTTTGATAATTTTTTATGCTAAATATCGCCAAAATTTAAAATATTTTTGTGTATTAAAATTTAAAAAAAAAATTTGTTTTGGGTTTAAAAAAAAATAATTTTTCATAAACTCAATATGTATTTCGAAAACTTCATGCTCGATTTTTTTTAAACTCGATAATTAAAAGTATTTTATTACAATCTACAAGATTTGATATTTTTTTTATTTTGTCTCAAAATAACGGTACCCACCATGTTAAATGTTAAAAAATGTATTTCGAAAATCGTATTTTTCTTGAAAGTGGCGCCTAGAATTTTTTTTTCGTTCAATTCATTCTTGCAATCTATAATTTAATAAAAAAAAATGAAATTAAGTTATTACTGCCTGTATTTACCATAGAAATTTTTAATTTCTCGCTATCGACATAGGGGATTTCAATGAAATTTTTTATTGAGAAGCTTCTAAAAAGTTTGAAAAATATTGCATTTCAAAACTTGAAAAAAATATTTTTTGAATTTTTGAAAAAAAAAATAACAAAATTAATTTTATTTTTGGGAAAATTCGATATCTCAAAATCAGCTTAAAATATGTTTTGGAAATTTAATTTTTATTCGTACAGTAATAAAAACTTAAAGTTGGCGTACCAAAATTTTTCTTGAAAATGTTTTAAGAATTTTGTATATAAAATCTTATTTTTTTTAAAAAACCAATACAACGACTTATAATTTTTCTTCTTGCTTAAACTAATATTTGCTTGAATCGCATGGCATCCTGATTTTAGCTCAACTACTTGAGGAGTTGTTTTAGTCATTTAAAAAATGAATTTATTTTTTTTCTTTCTAATAACATTCATTTTTGAAATTCTTAGTCTTTTACATAGAAGTAAGTTCGTGCAACCCAGTCGTGCATTTTATTTATCAAAATTGTTGGAGCTGTTTTCATGATAAATAAGATTTTTCTGTAAGGTTGGTAGCGTTAGATTTGAAGCGAAAAAAATTCAATTTCTCTTCTAGGAAATCAATGAAGAACCTTAAATACCAAGTTTGAAGAAAATGGCTAAAGCGGTTTAGGCTGTAGGACGAGGAAAAACCATAGAGACATACAGAATTTATGTATGCTGTTGCCACGGTTAAGTAAAAAAAAACCTTAACGTTTTTTAATTTTTATTTATTTATTTTTTTTCTTTTTTTATATTTCTTTATTGTTTATTATTTTCATTTGAATAAAATGAAATATGAGTATTTTCTTTTTCATTTTTTTGACTAAGTATAGGGAAAATTTGAAAATTGAAATTTTGTGCGAATTAGCTTAGCTCGCGTAAGAAAAATATTTTGGCTGTATAAATTTTTTTGTTTGAATATTAATAATGGATACTTTGACCGCAGGCATGAGTTGTTGTTTTTAATTTTTCTTATAAATTTGATTTTTTGTGATTTTTTGAAAAATACTCTTTTTGAATGCTTATAAATTGTATAAAGTTAAGCTTTTAAAAAAATATTAGCAAGCTGTTGCAAAATATTTTATATCATTATGTTCTGTTGTTATTATGCTTTGAGAAAATGCTTACTTTTCTTGCTACTTCTTGCTACCCGTCAAAATATTTTACTTTTTGTAGGGCAAGGTCAAACCATACAAAATCAAAAAATGGATTTATTTTGATAAAAACACAAAAGTTGAAGGTGTTTTTGAATTTATATTGAATGATTTAAAAATTAAAGGTTATCCGGTTACAACTAAGAACGATTTTTTTGGAAAAATTAGATATGCCTTCTTTTCAAAAATCTTGAACGTAGATGGAAGGCTTCTACACGAAACGGCGATCATTTTGCGAGAGGCCACGGAGTCTGGTTGAGAACTTCTTTTATTTTTCCAAATATTATTCTTAATTTTCTGGAAAATTCATCATCTTGTAAATAAATTGTTCAAAAGTAGACTGGGTCTCATTGTTGACAAGCCTAAGTTGGGATTTGGGTCAACAAATTATGGAATCACGGCAAGAAGTTTTTTTCAGAATTCGAAAATAACTGCAGAAATAATAAGACTTGATGAAGAACTCACACATGGGTCATTTTCTAAAAATTGTCATTTTTTATTGATCGTTTCAAAAAAATTTTTTTTCAGTTTTTCTTGGGTTTTAGTTTCTATCTACAGTAAATAAGTAGAAAAGGAGTTTTTCGAGTTGCGCAAAAATAATTTCAAATATTTTTCATTTTACGAGTATTTTTCGATAAAAATTAAAATTGAAAATTTGGAATGTATTAAAAATGTTCTTTTTTGCATAAAATAACAATAAATAGTATTAAACAATAAATACGAGTAGTAGTAACAATAAATAGTTGAAATTTTGTGGAAAGCAAATGAATTTAATAGGATAATTAATAAAAAATACAAATTAAATAAATTTTGTTTAAAAGCATGAAAGAGGCAAAAAAATATTTTTAAATAACGACACATAACTTTCTCGGAGCTTTTACGGTACCAATACTGTAAGGAATGATGAAATTCAGTATATTTATCTAGAATATAAAAAATATTAATAATAATATGAGCCATTATAAACTAAAAGATTATATTATATTAAAAAACAAATACGAAAATGGCCACGGAGATTACAGGCCACGGAGATTACAGGCCACGGAGATTACAAAATCGACTATTTCTTAATTTTAATATAGTCAATGTAATTCAATGTCACCTAAATTATATCAGGTTCAAGTATGATTAAATACCTTTCTTTTGTCAGTGGTTAGACTAAAAAATATTAATATGGTACAAAGATAACAAGGCCACGGAGATTACACTGAATTTTTACTCGGATGAAAAAATTATTTTGTATGTTAATTTTAAAGGAATTAACTGCAATAATTAAATTACAATAAAACATGAACTTGAAGGTTTTTTGACAAACTAAAAGATGATGCATCGTAAAACATTATTAAAAATTGTTTGGTTGTGTAAAAAAGCGAAAATGTTTAATTATGTTTTTTTTTTCAAAATCTTGTCACACTCATTCAACTAAGTATTGGGACAGCAAAAAATTTTTTTTTTGCATATCTATCATAAAATTGAAGTTTAAGAGAAGGCCTTTCAAACGACAAGGCCCAAAATTAAAAAAATAATCATTTTCATCATTTAAAATATTAATAAGACTGATTAAGCATCAAAATCACATCCCAAAAAGGCCACGAAGATTACACATTATTAATTACCATGGATATTCGTTACCATCAATCGATCTGCAAATTTTTTCTCATAATGCTGACATATAAACACAGTTCCATGCCAAATTTCAAGTCTTTAAATTGAAATGCAAAAAAAATAGAAGCTATAACGCTAAAAATGTAATTTTTTTAAAACGACCCACATAAATTTTCAATCGCATTAAGATTCTTAGCTTCAGGGTTTTCTATCCAATTTCATCTTTTAAAATACCTTTAAGACAACTGCCTGAAGAAGCACTAGAGGCAAGTAATAAAGAATTACGGACAAATCACCTCTCTCACACAAGAAAATCATCCCGGATTAATACAAACTAAGACCTCTTGGCAACATTACTTTTAAAGTCTGATCCTTTTATTTTGAATTTCAGACAGATTTAAGACCTTTAAAAGCTGACCAAAGCGATTTCAGGCCATATATCAAAATCTTTCTTCGTAATTGTTTAATTCTCAGTGTTTCCTTTTGTTATTAGTTTTCTTATGAATAACTATTTTTGTCAACAATAGAAATATTCATTCTATTTTGCCGATATATTCCGTGGTTTTTGTGCTTTGGGAACATGTTTGTATACATTCCTACTAACCTTTAAAATATTACAACTTTTGTATAATTGTAGATTTAAGGCTATTTTTATCGTGGTTCTGAGACATTTTAGTGAAAGAACAATTTGTATAACGTACAAATCATAAATTTTTTGAAATGTTTGGCCTCTAACTAATAATAATAAAATTGTGGGCGTGGCAGTGCGTGGATTTCGGTTCAAATTAATTTTTTTTATCACACACATCAATTCTGGACACTTTTTTCAATATCGTACGAGAAATTTAAAAAAAAAACAATTTTATAGAAAAAGTGGGCGTGGCAGTGGGTGCACTTCACGATTTTCTTAATTTATAATTTATTAACTAACCAGAATATTAATACTTGAGCTCACTATCGTACGGAATTTTCCGTTTAACAATTTTTTTGTCAACAGTAGGCGTGACAAGGGGCGTGAAAATTCCTCAAATTGAGTAAAATCTCTTACTTATTGCATTTACCTACCAATTTTTGTGCTCAGTTACCTTACTTCTGAAAAACAGATTTTTGTCCATTACCACCATACAATCGACGCACTGTGTGACATGTTGAACCAAATCCATTTCAACTAAACGAAGGTTTAACCTGTTAACGACAAAAGGCACTTTACATACGAGTACTTTAATGAAGTTGATAAATGTGGACAAATTTGCAAAGTGAAAATAAATTTTAATATTTTATAAGCTAAATTTGGAATTATATATGGAATGGTTTTAAATAGAATAATATTGTTATTCATATTTTTTACAAACTTGAAATATGTCACACAATTTCATCAAGTTGAAAATTAAACGTTTTAATTAAGAACCTGTCAAAGCTATGTGTGTTAGATCACAATAAGGTTATAATTGTCTTATATTCGGTAAGTTAAATTAAATTTATTAGTGTTAAATTAAAATAAAATTCATTAAATATTTAAAATGTATTAACATTTAAATTAATTAAAATTAAATTTTACGTTTGAGAGAATAAACGTATGACTTTTGTCTTAATTGCCTCATATAGGTAATGCGACTCTGTCCATTTGGAATATGAACTTCTCTCTAAGAACCTGAACCACAGTTTTATTACAATCAGTTCGAGCAGTATAAATTCGAAGCTTAATTCATATCGCTTGAGATGTTTTGAAGTAATACGTCTTTAACCGTTGCATTCGAGTTACATTCGGATTTCCCTTCAAGGAAACTTTATAACATGATCAACTTCTTAAAAGAACTCTCTCAGAGGTGAAAGTCATTTGCGAATCAATTAATTGTCAACTACTCCTAAAACGAATTTGTGTTTGGATTTCTATTGCATCTATTTAAACTTTAGGAGGAGATAAGCAGAACAACTTGTCAAATACAGTCACAGAACTTAATGTTGTTCGACATTTTCAAAAGTAATCAACCTTGTATTAATTTCATCCATAGCATCATTTTCATCCCAAAGTTAAAGCTACGAGTAAATTGAACCCATGTCATAACGCAAAATATTATTGAAGTACTGGAAGTATTTAAAACAAAAATTGATCTGTGCCTGAGCGACTATAACTCACTTGCGAATTGAATATTCATATTTACAGAGACCCTTTTCCAAGCGATACCATATAAAGTCCGCGGAAATGCCAATCACAGGTTACTTTCCAATCTAGGCCAATTTTCGCGCAGACCCAAAACTATTATTCTTTCAGAGATTTATAGCCTTTTGTTGAATATTTTTTTCTGGCTTTCATTTGGGCATACATTCGCCGGTCTAGCTGTTCTGTAAATTGATAAATACAAAAAATATGTGACCGAAAGCGGTTTTCATCTGAAATTTAATTGCACGGGTGTGTACGAGGTGTTGTTCGGAATCTTCCCTTACCGTTGAAAACAACTGGGTATATGTAGGCATGTTTGGTTGGGATAATAATTACTTAACAAACCAAAAATAGCAGATCCTTAATTGGTGTATTTCTTCGGCTTTGGCACAACTCCTTATTGTCCCTGATTAATCGTGTTAAATTTTTAATAGAAAGGTCCATTTGGGTGTAATTGCGGCCAATTCATATTCGGTACGGTAACAGCCGGTTAACAAACTGAAACTGCTGACAAGGTTAAACTTTGCCATCACTAATTTTGTATTCCTGATCCTGACCTTGGGTGCGGTTACCTAAACAATATTTAGTTTTCTGCTTGGAAGGTATGTATGTAAATATGCCTAAGGGTGAAGAATAAATTCAAATGTTTCAGTCGTTTTGCATTTCATCGACGGCAAGCCTGATAATTTATAAATACAGGACGAGAATTAATTGATGAAGGTAAATCTGGTTTGTTTGAAATAGATTTTGGGCCTAATTTGGCAATTTGATAAACGTGATGGTAAAGTCAAAGCCCTAATGAAATGGCGTCAAATGGCTTAGACAAAGATAATAATTTTGTATAAAAGGCAATTAGAAGGGAAATATTTTGGGGGCTTTGTAAGAATTGTCGAATTAGGAGAAATTCCGGCCCGAATGGTGTCAGATTTAAATGTTCCTTAATTCAATCTAATTTAGAAGGAAGTGAAGCTGAAAGCGTTCTATGAAATTTGATCAAACTAATCAGTAACTCGTAAGTCATCCAAGTTCTTGAATATGAAAGAGAATTCTATATCAATTCGTGGAAACAGAATTTCGTTTCTCGGTGCAAGTGATATACAGGGTGTTTCCTAATTCACTAAAGATATTTTAAGCCAAGAAAATAAACTGATAATTTTAGAAGTTTATTAAAAGCGACTTTGCTTGAGTTCGATTTTTTTTACGAATACATAACTTGCCTTATAGTACCTATAAGTCGCAAGTAAAAATTTAATAGGTTGGACGTTTCAGACAGAAGTACATGGATGAATATGTGAAAGAGAGTCGAAGACAAAATGGAGCCCTAATTCACACCAACATTTATTTTATGAACTTCAAACTTAAGACCGTTCAACACAGCTTGTATTGAAAGGTAGTCTAGTCCAACAAAGAAGAAATTCATCGACACCAAAATGCACAGATTATCGGTAAGAGAGATTGATGTCAAATTCTATTAAATATCAAGTGCAGCAATTTTACTTTCTCCAAAACGATGTAAGCATTTGTGCTACTGTTTGGTGAGATATACCATCAGTTACCCAAGGACTTATTGCTACGAAAGCTGTTTTGCCGGTCGTTGAGAAGTTTTCGTTTTTAAGATATTTTTTGAGCTGGTAATTTATGAGCGTTTAGATGACTTTGGAGAGAAGGTATGTTAGTGCAATTTGACGATTGTTAGAGGGAGAGGAAAATTTGCCTTTTGTAGGGACAGGCTGGATAAATACTGTTTTCTATCCACTTAGATAGAGACAAGTAGAGTAGGACCGATGCAAAAGCTTACGCAATGGTTTTTACAGCGTTGATGAGCACCTCTTCGACACAATGAATTTGTGTATATTGCGATCTTTCAGTACTACTGCAACTCCTGCATTTTTTGCTTCAATTTTTGGTCATGCAAAATTTTGGTTTGTTGAATCAGTATTTCAAACTTGTTTGAATTTATTACATTTAAGTTATTAGGATTGGCCCTATAATATCGGAAACTTGCTCTTACTTAACTCTGACCCTAAAAACCTCCTTGCGGCTCGAATCAAACCTTGAATTAATCCTCTTTCGGTTTGATAGATTTATCTCTTTCCGGAATAGGATTTCCCATTCCGAAAATAAATAAATTTGTAATCATATCTGCACTGGAGTCCACGTCGTTATGGAGGAAGCATAGTGACCAGTTAATATTCCTGAAGAAATCGTTGAGACTGTTCCAGTTGAAATTTTCGTATTGTCAAACTTCTCTCTTAGGAATTTTGTCTCTAACTAGCTTTTGTTGGCGCGAGAAATTTGCAGATATATCACAGTAGTTTGATTGCTTAGAAGTGATAATACACTGTATGCGTATTTGTCAGGGTCAGAGGCAAGAAACAAGTGTAGAATATTGGCGGATTGTCCTGCAACGTCAGGAATTTGAGCAAACTAGTGAATGAGCTGAGTCAAGTTGTTTAACTCAGAAAAAATCTCGACTTACTTTCCTTAGGGTGTGCAGGTGAGAGTGTATGGATGAGCGCTGACGTGTCAAATCCGGTTGGAGCTCAACATAATCGTTGATAGCGCTGATGTGTAATTCCAAGTGCTCTGGGAGTGTATGTAGACATTGCTGATGTGGTTGTCCGGTAAGTCTCTACGAAGCAATATTACTGACACGGGTTAGCAGTGACGGATGGCTGCTGATGCGATTCTGCTGCACTCTGGGTTCCTATCGACCTCCTCGTGGTGCCTGTGGATAGGTTACATTAGCAACTAAACCCAATAGATAGGAATGGGATTGTCTTACCCAGTTTGCCGAAAAAGGTGAATAATTACTAGGAGCCTCTTTCCTGGCTTGCCGTAAGGTGACCAAGGACTAGGAGTGTCTTTTCTAGTTTGCCATAAGGTAAATAAAAGATAGGAGTGTCTTTCCTTGTTTGCCGTAAGGTAAACTAAAGACTAGGAGCATCTTTCCTAGTTCGTAGCGAATGAAGATAGGAAGCAAACTAAGTTGTTGGTGACTACCCGGCCGATTTTCTTGGTGTGTTTGCTAAGGGTTGACAGGCCCAGGGCTTTGCAGGAGCCCATCTGTAAGGGACCTCGGTTGCGAAGCTCCACCGGAAGCTATATTCTGGTACCACGGGAGATAGTGCCCAGAAGATTGAGGGCTGATGCGTTATTGGACACTTGGCTTGTGCCTACCCCTCTCCTCAAACTATCTTTATGATAGTGAGATTCAGGGCTGTTGCGCTTGCTTGGCCCATGCCTACCCCTCTTTCTTCAGACTATCTATGAGGTAGGCCCCCTTGTTGGAGTATCGTGGTGGTTGTGGTTTATTCCGAATACAGAGACATATGGTTTTCAGGATTCATTTCTTGAATTCAAGAGGTGTTAGATAGACCTCGCCTCCTAAGCAAGAGGTGTGCATATGCTGCAACATATCACAACTTTGCGACCGAGATAGCTTGCTATGTCGGGGTTAATGGTTGTTGAACCAGAATAGCGCAGCTACAAATTTTGGACATTGGAAAAATGGGATAGCGCATCGAATTCGTCAGAAGTCGAATTACTATCCCAAACTTGGGCTGCGATAAATTAAGCATATTTGAAGCTATGGACAGTGAAATATAAGTTTGTATTTAAGCAAATGCCACATTGTGGTTAAAGCTAATAAGCGAGGCTATGGTGAGGGAAGAATAGAGACACAAAAATGTACCCAAGCAGAATGAATTCCGTGTGATCAGAATTTTTACCGACTTGGGTTTCGCAAAGTGCCAAAACTGCTGGTCTGTTTTTCGCCGTATGGATGACATACACAGCACACACATTTTCCCTTAGCTCTCAAATGTTGTTACAATCGAGTCTAAATACACTCAACATTACAAGAAAACAAACATAAATTAATTCTTCATTTCGCCGTTTTCGGCAGTTTGGAATTATAGTCTCCATAAGCATTAAAGAATTTATTTGCTCTACAGCTTTAGGAACCGAATTTGTATTAAAAATAGCACTCGACCTTAGAACTTCGTTGCCAATCGGCCATTTCGGTTTTTCCAAATTTTCGTCGATATTCATTAAAATCGGAAACACTTGCTCAATTTATGTTCCTTGATAAAAATAATGATAGTTAAAAATAAAAGTATTAGACCGAGAGTCCACAGCAATTTTTGGGTGTGATTGATAAATAAAATACTTAGTATAATTAGATAAATCCTTAAGTAGTTATATTTACAAATGTGAACGTCTTGCATGCTCTAGTGGGAGCAATAGTGAGTAAAACTTCATCAAATATGCAGTTATTTCCAAAGTCTAAATAATTGTGATAAAAACTTTGCCATAACTTAAAAATGCAGAGCTAAGTGCCCTGAACTGTTTTTTGTAAGGCTTCAAAAATTTGTTTTTTTTTTCTGGCTCAAACAAAAATCCGATGATCGTTGCCTTGCTTAAATTTAGTGACAATTTTTTGACAGCCAAACCAGTTTCTTTGCACAACTTTGGTTCGTATAAGTTTCGAATACCGATGATGCAATCTTCAATGTTAATATATTATGAGGTAGCATTCCGGGTTGTTCCAATGGACTCAAAGGATAAGTAAGGTCTTGTTTTTTGTCTATTATTGTTTTGATCGATTTGTATTAAGCTTGTTGACTTCATTATGTTTTGGTGTCAAAATTGCAAGTTTTCACATAAAATCCGGATTTTTGAAGTTGGTTGTTAGATTTGGGAGTACCTTGTAGACATCGGCTTGAGTATTGAGTGGCATTTGACAGAAATCCGATGTCCAAAAGTTATTTTGGGAATGTATGAGCAGACAGGTTTTGCAGAAAATGCACACGCATAATATGTTCGTCGATAGCGTGTTTTCTCGAGTCGGTTCCCAGATATCCTGATTACAAGCGTGCGTTCAGCTCATCTGAGGGAATTGTACGTCCCCCTTCTAACAGCATTGATGCAATTCCCTATTATGCAATTTCGAGTGCAATCCTATTCTGCATTCGAGCCAACGCCAATACTTGGTGCATCGAGCAAAAGAAACCTGCCATTTCCTTTTTACACTTTGGATGCCTTTGTCGAAAGCATCAACTACAAATCGTCTTTTTAAGTTTACAAACATACCATGTGTCTTTCTTGGACACTACCTCTGTGCCAAAACCGACATTCTAAGTTGAATAGGGACTTTGTGGTTGATGGATATGCACATAACCTAAATCACGATTTTTGTTAAAGCCAAACTAAAACATGGGCTTATCGTAGGCCTCGCTATGTAAATAGATTTATTTATTTAATAATCTATTTATAAATTACTTCTCTATTAAATGTTGTCATTTATTAATTAAAGGTTTGAATGTAAAACAACAATTAGAATGAACTACTACCAAGTGATTAGGCGGGAGTTTTCCATTTTCCATGATTCTGTGTGTGAAAAGCCGGGAAGCCTAATACCGTTCACCCCCTCAAATTTAAAAAAAAAAACAAAAAAAACATACGCTGGAGAATATCGTAGACACTTTCATAATCTTGGGTAAAGGTGTGAATCGACCAATTTCGAAAAAATGGAGATTTCTTTAATAAGAAATCTTAAGTTTTAGGCAACAATTTGTAATCTTCAATGCTTTCCATTAAAATCTCGAATTTCACTTTGGAAGAAAAAAGAAATATATTTAAAGTGAAATCAATCACAGAGCAATTCGGTAACTGCTACCTATTACCTAAACGTTTCCACATTTTCGAGAAGCCGTTTCGCGGCAGAGAATCGAAAATTGGAAACCCTAAGGGCTACCTATCGAATTTAAGCCCAATACAAAAGTATAATTTTCCTCTTTGAATTTACTTACGTATAAAGTAAATACTTTAAAGGAGCAATCTAAGTATTGTATGTGATGTCGAATTCGTTAAAAATTAAGTAATTTATTTGTTTTATGAGTGAGATTCTTTGATTGGATTTTTAGTAAATTATCTATCCTACCCCCACCTTACATAAAATCTAGAAATATCTTTGCGCTAATTTAAGTCCTTCAATTAAGAAAAAATATGATTTGAATGATGACGGTCTTATAATGGAGCTCAAAACTTCTATAAATAAATATGAAATCAAGGATACAAAACTTTTAAAGTAATAAACACCAACAAAACCACACAATGGCGATGACAGGATGTGTGGGCTAACAAACATTTTCATTTGTTTGTTCTCTTGGCATACAAGGAGCGAAAACAAACTAAATGAGAGAAGTTCTTGAATCGTGATTTAACTCGCTTTTGCTTTGCTTGGCAAACGTTGAATCCATGTTCGTCCTTGAGAGCAGTGCAACTTTTAAAGATTGTAGGAAAATTACTGATACTGAGATGGATGTGCAATGTGCACTCAGATCCACGTGGTTTGACAGTGCAAACAAAATCAGTTGCAAAAGCCCAGATGGGTACATTTTTCTTGGAACGAATCCCAATTCTATACACTGCTAGACACACAATCACAAGCATTACAGGGATTCCTTCCCAAATTGCTTTAATTCCTCAAAGGATTGTTTTCTTCGTTTGTGCTGCAATCATTTCGTTTCCAGAATTCTTTTTTTTTACCAATTTGTATTCTCTGGGATCTCAAATCGAAGTTTCAGTGCTGACGTGATTAAAAATGTTTTTTTCCTTATACTTCCTTGGGTGGGATGGATGACAATCTTATTTGAGTTACATGGAAAAAGGGAGCAAAGTGAGGCATGTAACTTTCAAAGATTTGGTTAAAGTTCACTCTTATTTTTTTTTGCGCATTTTCAGAAGCAAGTTTTATATCTATTTCAATACTGCATTGACAAGAGGGAGGTAGGTTGGGGAAATATAAAGGTTTGGGGACATTTTTTGTAAATAAAATGCACGACTGGGTCGCACGAACTTGCTCCTATGTAATAGACTGGGAATTTTAAAAACGAATGTTATTAGAGAAAACTGTTTATAGGGATAAAATTTATTTTCTAAACTCTTTTAGTAGTAAGAGATAAAAACAGAATGCTACGGAAATACGAATTTGTGCAAGAACAAAAATTATAAGTAATTGTTTCTTAAAAAAAAATAAGCTTTTATATACAAAATTTCAAAACATTTTTAGGAAAAAATTTGGTACACCAAGTTAAAGATTTTATCATTGTACGAATGAAATTAAATTTCTAACAAAAATATCGAGCCATTTTTGAAATATCGAATTGTCAAAAAAAAGGATTTTTTTTCAAAAATTCAAAAAAAAATATTTTTAGAAGCATCATTATCAAAAATTTATTAAAATCCGTTATGTCGATAATAAGAAATTCAAAATTTGAAAAAAATGGTTCTATGGTAGTTACAGTCAGCAAAATCTTAATTTCATTTTTTGTATTAAATTATAGATCGTAAAAATTAATCGAAAGCAAAAAAATTATCAAAATTCTCATAACCGTTTTCGAGAAAAATACGATTTTCGAAAATTATTTTTTAACATTTGTATGATGGATACCGTTATTTTTAAGTATAATAATTTTTTTTCTCACATCTTGTAGATTATATCAAGAAACTTTTATTCATCAATATTCATAAAGATCTAGCATTGGGTTTTCGAAATATGTATTGAGTACTGAACAAAAATTTTTAAACTTTTTTAAAAGTCCAAGAAAAATTTTGTTGAAAATTTGAATAAACAATTATATTTAAATTGTTGGTCAGCCTTAGATTAAAAAAAAAAAGTGTGAGTGCCAGGACTCACGGTTAAGATGTGTAAACATCAACGTTCGTCCGAGTGCCGAATTTTTGTTATCGAACGTACCCAATAAACATACAATGCAATCGTACTAGTTTGTGACTTTAGAATATACCCCTCACACACGCCACATCGATCAAGACGAACAATTGACAAAGTACTTCGCTTTTGTATGGGCATTTACACAACAATACGCCGACGTAGAAGTACATGCCAAAATCAGCTGTGAAATGGTAGAGTTGTAAAATTTTAAATGAAAAGTGAAAATGACCGAAAAATATTTGAATTTTAATGCTCCAGAACCACGTTTTTGCGTTGATCAGAGCTTTATTGAATTCTTGCTTAAGGAGATTGAATTTTATTCTTGCTTTTTCAGGCGATTTGTAAATTTTAACAACTAAAACCGAATAACATCATAAAAAATTGTTTCGACGAACTAGTTCGGTCCTTTTTACACGCCATGTCGGCATACTACTTCGATTCCCAGAGTTCGCACTGCTATGTCGACATATTCATTTCACACGACCCAAAAACCTTATCGACAATATGCTTCGATGAAGTAGTTCGTGGCATGTGTTAGGAGTAAGTAGACTCCGCTACGTAATGTAAAGTTTGTTTGACTTATGTTTAACCAGGGATGTTGCTTGTGACAGTATTCTATTTTTACCCTTATATTCAAACAGAGATGTTATCTGATAAAAAATAAAATGTTTTTACACGAATATGATTTTGATCTCTGTTTCTCTTTTGGCTTCCTTTCGAGTGCATCTGTGCTTTTAAACACAGCGATTTTTAATATAAGTTAACTTTGTTCATGCGAAAAGGAGTCATCTCTTCGCACTCCTTACTCTACTCAGTTAAGCGACTTGCACTGAGCGAACGCCAAATATAAAAAAGAAAACCACAAAGAAGAATGAACGATAACTCCGCACTTTTCTCAGCAATTGTAAGTGATTAGTAAAAAAGTCACACGTATATAGATTGGATGTAGGCTTGAAGAAAAATCAAAATCTTTTCAATCTAGCGTACTGTATAGAAATATTGTATAATGTATATGCAAGGTTGATGATTGATCA
Organism: Philhelius festivus; assembly: GCA_963931855.1. Lineage (NCBI taxonomy): Eukaryota > Metazoa > Arthropoda > Insecta > Diptera > Syrphidae > Philhelius > Philhelius festivus. The sequence continues at coordinate 73,458,278 of OZ007556.1, read as the reverse complement.
TGTATTTATTGGTTCATTTGCGTATAGTACGTTGAAGAGATGAGAATACAGCACAGCATAAGCACTGATTAAAATATTAAAACAGCAAACGAAAATTGTATGATAAAATGGACAGACAAAATAAAACAAATTACTCGGATAAAATTACAAAAATCTCAAAGAAATTCGTAAAAACACAATTTTGCTGAAAAAAAACCACAAAGGGCAACGTTCTCTCGCCACTGAAATAATAGACTTGTACGTGCTTTTCATGCATTTGAACAATGTATACCTGGCTTAACACCGCCAACAAATATACTTGTCATGCAGCGAAAAAGTCGAAACTTTTTTTTTGACAAACCACTAGATGGAGCGTTCACCTTACCAAAATCAAACCAATCCCTTAACTTTTTTTTTAGGTTTTTGTACTTTATCTTACTCCCTCTGTCAGAGACTTACAGACCGATTGACATCATTCCCACCTTGTAATGGAATTATAAGTGGCAAAAACTAATTTTTTTAATACATTGAAGTCGTAGTCATCATCCAGTTCATGGCTTGACTGATGGAGAACGATCTATATTTTGATATAGTGAATGCTAATAGTATATTTTGATATAATAAAGAATATCTAATTCGATAATTAAAATAATTATATGGTATGACAGATAAGGGACAAATTAAATTTTGACGTATCGAGAATATTTCATTGCAGATGTCAACTGATTGCCCTGAAGAACATTTTTTGGATTTTTAAAGTTCAACTCTGAAAATGCATTTTTTGCGAGCATAAAATAAAATGTTATCGTCCGTCAATAACGTGAAGTGTATTTTTTAAGACATTAAAAAATTTTTAATACCCATGTTCGTATAGTTTATATGAACAAGCAATTGTCATATTTTTTACGTCATGGCCCAGAAATGCATTACTTGCAATGGCTATATAAATAAAAACAATAAGGGAGTGAAATGTACAGACTGTAATAAACATTATCATTTGTCCTGTATTATACTAAAAAGTGAAATAAAAAACGCTATCGAAAATGGTACAGTCGCATTTCTTTGTACAAACTGCAGCATAAACAACTCCACCATCCCCACCGAAGAAGCTGATTTAGATGACGACAACAGCACAACAAATATCACAGCTGCAATTCAGCACATGTCAGATGAGATCAAAAGCATCAAAACAAAACAAGAAAGCTTCAACAAATCGTTGGAATCTATGGTAGCTAGCCTTTTAAATATTGAAAAAATTGCTCCTATTATTGATGAACATAATAAAAGAATTAAAGCCTTAGAACAAGACAAAATAAAACGCGATACTGAACTTCATTTAATTAAAGAAAAACTTTCAAAACTGGAAGATAAAAGTGTATGTTCTTTTATAGAAATTGTTAACGTTCCTTTTGTTGCAAATGAAAATTTATATGAAATTATTGAAAAAATACATAACTATTTTGAGATAAATATATCTATTAATGATGTTTGTAAAATTTATCGTATGCGTAAGACAGATACTAATAGTAATATAATTGTTCAATATAATTCTGAATCAATCAGAGATCGAGTCTTAATCGGTTATCAAACCAAAAAAAATTTGAATGCTAAAATTTTAAACTTCTCTGAAGATAAACCTGTTTATATTAATGAATTGTTATCTAAATCCAAAAAAGCATTATTTTATAAAGCTAAATTGTTTAAAGTAGAACATAATTTTAAGTATTTGTGGGTTAAAAAAAGTAAAATATATCTAAAAAAAGAAGATAATTCATTTCCCTTTATTATTAAAGGTGATTTTTCCTTCGACCTTGTACTTAAAAAGTTAAATAAAAATAATTCTCCAAACTAAACATGGTTTACAAAATATATTACCAAAATGTAAGAGGTTTGCGAACTAAAACTGAAAATTTTCGTCTTGAAGTTTTAAATTGTGACTATGACATTATTTGCTTGACTGAAACTTTTCTTCGCGAGGATATTAATAGTGGTGAGTTATTTGATGAAAGATATATAGTTTTTAGAAAAGACCGTAATATTGACAATCTTTACTCTAAAAAGGATGGTGGTGGTTGTCTTATTGCTGTAAAGCGTTCCATTCTTTGTTTTCGAGAGTCTAGTTTTGAAACAGATAATGAGGATTTAGTGGTCATTGTTAAAGTTAAAAATATAGCAATGTATATTTGGTGTGTATACATTCCACCCAAAAGTAATGTCGATGTTTATGAACAAATTCTGTCAAACATAAGTGAAAAATCATTAGATCTGCCAGCCAATTCGATCCCTTTCATAGTGGGAGACTTTAACTTACCTCAAATAGCATGGAATTTTGATAGAGTCAAAAATTGTTTATGTCCTTCAAATAACACAGATAGTTCATCTATGGCACTCTTTAATTATATGTCATTTTTAAACCTTACTCAGTTTAACAACCAGTTAAATCAAAATGAAAGGATACTTGACTTAATATTAACAAACACTCAATTTGATAAAATCTCAGTATCTGCTTCATTAACACCAAAAAAAAATTGACCCCCATCATGTTCCTTTAGAGGTAACAATTGAAATTAAGAAAACAGTATTTATGAGTGACTTAAAAAAAACGAAACGCAATTTCAAATTAGCAAATTATGATAGCATAAATCAGTATCTATCAAACGTTGATTTTATGAATAATTATTCTGAAGATGTTGATATACTTTTAAATAGGTTTTATAACACTCTTGAAGACTGTTTAAATATTTTTGTTCCTAATAGAGAAATATCGAACCGTGAATACCCTGTTTGGTACTCTCGACATTTATTGAAGGTATTGAAGTTTAAAGAAAGGTTCAGATGTTTATATAAGAAATCAAAAAACTCGGAAGCATATGCAACATTTTCGTACCTAAGAAACATGTCCAAGAAGATTCAAAAAAAGTGCTATTTGTCTTACATCAATAACGTTGAGGAATCAATTAAAAGCAACTCAAAAGTTTTCTGGTCACTAAGCAAGAGTTTAAAATCAACAAATTCATTTCCTCTGGAAATGAAATTAGGAAATCGTTCCTCTGAGTGCCCTAACGTAGTCTGTTCCTTGTTTTCAGAATATTTTCAATCTGTTTATTCAGTTGATAATGTAACTTTTTCTTCTAATTTTCAAGTTCAAAACAATAGGCAAACAATACAAATGTATAATATAACTCCTCATAGTATCGTAAAAGTAATAAACGGACTTGATTCTAAGAAAAACCCGGGTCCTGACGGAATTCCTAATATTTTTTATAAAAAATGTATATCGGTACTATCTGAACCAATAAGTAAAATTTTTAATTGCTCTATAAGACAAATGAAATATCCAACAATGTTTAAAACAACTTTTGTAACGCCTATTTTCAAATCTGGTGATCCTAAGGAGGTATCTAACTATCGTCCAATTTCTATCTCGAACAGTTTGGCGTTGATCTTTGAGAAGGTTGTGTATAACCAGCTTTTCCCTCAGACCAAAAGCTCTATAAGTGATTATCAACATGGATTTGTTCCTGGGCGCTCAACCATAACCAACCTTGCTCTTTTTACAGATACAATTGCATGTGCTCTTGACAATGGTGACCAAGTGGACTGTATTAGCACTGATTTTTCGAAGGCTTTCGATAAGATGCAACACAAGATAGTTTTGGAAAAAATGTACAAAATGGGTTTTCATAATGCTACCGTTAATTGGTTTTCATCTTATCTTGAAGGCAGAAAGAATATCATTATTTTTAATGGAAGCCAATCTTTACCATATTATCAGCCTATGGGTGTCCCTCAAGGTACTATCCTAGGTCCTTTTACATTCATTATATACATAAATGACCTTCCTAACAACCTAAAATCATCTTGTTTAATGTATGCTGATGATACGAAAATATTTAGGATAATTAAAAATTCAAATGATAATTTTGAACTGCAAAATGATCTAAGATTTTTAGAAAACTGGTGTTTTGAAAATAGTTTAACATTAAATATAAATAAATGCAAAACAATATCCTTTACTAGAAAACGTAACAACATCATCTTTCCATATACAATTAATGGGTGTATTGTTGAAAGGGTAAGCGAAATAAAAGATCTTGGCATATTTTTTGATTCGAAACTTCTTTTCTCTTCACATATAAGCTTTATTACCAAGAAAGCATTCAAAATGCTTGGTTTTATTATGAGAACTTGTAAATCTTTTCAAATGACTAAATCTTATACTACAATGTTCAATTCTCTGGTAAGACCTATAGTTGAATATGGGTCTATAATATGGAACCCCTTTTATTTGACATATTCGAAACAAGTTGAAACTGTTCAAAGAAAGTTTACAAAGTACCTTTTCTTTAAAATGAATGGTCCTCAAGTAGAATATAATGTAAGACTTCAAATGTTAATGTTTTTATCACTTGAGGCAAGAAGATTATGCGCAGATGAAATTTTTGTGTACAAAATATTACATGGTTTAATAGAAAACGCTAATATACTTGAAAAGATTTGTTTTAACGTTCCATACGCGCAATACAGACATCAACATCCTTTTTTTTATCTTAGAACACCAAGAACAAATTTATTGTTGAAATCACCGTTGTACCGAATTCAAAAAAATCATAATCAAATTTTTCATGATATCAACTTGGACGAACTTAATATTTTGAAATTTAGAGTTTCAGTTATCGATAAAACCATTTCAAATAGAATCCCGACACTTAACTAAAAGTTAGCTTCGCAAGCCTCAATTCATAAAAAAAAAAACAAAAAACAAGATATACAATACATATATGTAAAAATAATTTTTTTTATTAATTCTCGATTAAAAAAAAAAAAAAAACATTTATTTTCTCTTTCTACAATTGATATATTAATTATATTATGTACTTAATAATGGTAGTAAGTAATTGGACACATGTCTGTTTACTATCATTTTAATTGAAATAAAAAAATAAAATAAAAATAAAATGAAATTAAATGAACCCGCTATGAAATTTTACACCAGTTGATTTGTGTTTCGTCTTTTTCACGTATTTAGGACTATTCGGCGAGATCTTTTATTCTTCTATTCTGTTATTCTGCTATGAATTTCCATACAAATGTTTGAGCTGTCAACAAATCTTTTATGAATTTTAATTTTGGTATTCAGCACGCTAAAATCTGTTATAAAATCTGCTAAGAAAACTTTTATGAACTGTCAAACGTTCGAACATAGAAAAAATCTTTTACGAATAGCATTTTTGTTAAAAATCATAAAAGAATAAAAGACAAACTTCTGTGACTTTTATCATAAAAGATTTCAATAAGTACACAGGTGCATCAAGTAATAATGAATATTTATCTTTTATTTCGTCAATGAAATGTTCTTTAAAGGAGACAAATGAAAGAAAATATATCAATACACATATCATATAAACATATAAGTAGAGTATGGCCATGGTATTCCCAGAAACATATGAGGTAAAATCGTGTTCCATTATATGGATACCCATAGTGTGTAAGGCTAGGCGCGCACATTCAATTTTTAGTTGCACAACTGTTTGGTAGCTTATAGAAAACAGATGAACTACTTAGTTGAATGTCCGCGCAGGTGCATATAATTATATGTTACACAAAATAGCCTTAGGCTAGGCGCGCACATTCAATCAAAACACAAAACACATTCAGTCAAAACACAAACTTTTTAGTTGCTCGAACCAAGCAGTTTCGAAACCCAAAATTGAGTGTGCGCGCCTAGCTTAAGAGTTTACTTTTTTGTTCGTCATCCATTTAAATTATGTCAGATGAAATATTTTACATAATCACAGCTGATTATGATAACAGATTTAGTTTAGTTTCATAACAGATCTCGTTTTCGAAATAGCATAAGGCCAGGCGCGCACATTCAATTTTTAGTTTCATAACTGTTTAGTCGCTAAAATGAAACATATGGGCTTATATGGGACACCGCGCACTTAAAGCAACTCGATTCGAGCAACTTAAAAGTTTGTGTTTTGACACAAACTAAACGATTGCCTAAAATTAATTCGTAATAGTTGAGCTGTTTTCCATAAGCTCAAGAGAGAAAAGAGTGTGAGCGTGGCCTAATTGGTCGAGAGGTAAAGAAATGTTGAGGGATTGAATTAAGTTCTAGCCAGCAATGGAAAGTAATAAAATCGAGATTTCAGTACTCAAAGTCTCCAATGTTAACACGATGTCGTAAGTACGCAATATTAACAATGTAAACATGGTGTTAAATGCAATCGTCGGTAAGGTAGATTGCTACACGGAACGTGTAACCGTAACGTGTAACCGGAACGTGTAACCGGAACGTGTAACCGTAACGTGTAACCGTAACGGGTTACACGGGACGTATAAGTTTTACACACGTTTTCAATTCACTCTACCGCCGGGAAAGATGTTTACACATCAAAAATGATCAAAATCGGTCTTATAGTCTTTGAGAAAATCAAAAACAAAAAATATGGTTCCAGCGGGGGTACCATCAATAACCACTTTTTGGAAAAACGTTTTCAACAATTATCTAGCCTTAACTAAATGAAATTTTCTTGTATCCTGTTTTTTAAATCTGTCGAACAGATTAAGCAAAATCAGAAACAAGAATATGGTGGTACCCTTCAATTTTTTGTAAATTTTCTACCATAAACTTAGTTTTACTAAACTAATTTTGTTTTTAAATCTGCTCAAATAGCTTTTGAAAAAAATAATCTATTTTGTAACACTCCAAATTTATTTTTTTATTATGTTATTATATTTTATTATTATTGAAATAATTTTATTACGAATTATCAACTAAGAGTTTACATTAAAAATAAAGGTGGCAACCATGAACATTACTAAAGTAAATCTGTGTGTATATTGAAAAAGCTCCGCTGTGTATGCGTGCAGGAAAAGCTCTTCTACATTTTGTATAAAAGGTGAGTTTCGTTCGCTACATATCATTCTGACCCAGTTGACATCCTAAACCTGAGCAACACAGCAGAAATGGCTGAAATAATCAGTAGCTGTGGTCCTAAGAAATCAACCGGACAAGATGGAATATCGAACTTTATTATCAATAGGATGCCAGAGACAGCACTGATCCTTTTAACAACTGTGACAACAACAACTACTTACCCAAAAAATGGAAAACTGCAAAGATCGTGGCGATCCCTAAGAAAGGTGTCAGGAACATGGTCTCTAACTATCTAACAATATTGCTCCTCAGCAATCTAAGCAAGATTTTGGAAGAGCTGATACTAAAGAAACTTAAGAAGTTCTGCAACGAGAACAAGTAAATACCTGACATGCAGTTTGGCCTTAGAGAGAAGCACTCTACATTACACCCACTCCTGAAGTTCCAGCTTGACACCACCATAGCTCTCAACAGTCATCGTGTAACAGTCGGATGCTTTCTGGATGTCGAGAAAGCATTCGATAGCGTCTGGTTAGACGCTCTTATACGTAAACTACATCTGCTACATCTCCCCCCGCCACTAAAAAAAATGCATACTTGATGCACTATTATGCACTATTGCTCCCACTAGGGTATGCAAGACTTTCACGTTTGTAAATAAATATAAAAGGCCTATCTAATTATGCTAATTATTTTTTGTTATCAATCACACCCAAAAATTGCTGTGGGCTCTTAGTCTATCAGTAAAAATCGTTAAATCGTTAAATCTACATATCGTTAATCGTTCTCGTTTGGTGCCTTACAAGTGACGGTCGGGTGCTTCCACTGTCCTAGAAAGGTACCACACCAGAAACCAGAGTATTTTGCCGTGTATTTTACTCAAATTTGAGTGCTCCTGACAACGATTGGGTTTCCCATCATCTCCTGAGCTTAAACATTTGAGCGTGCCACTTTTGCGTCGTTGTTAAATCTAATAAATCGTTGTTGTTTATTATCAAAAAGTACTGTATCCCACAACCCTATGCAGATAACAAAAAAGAACTCAGCTTTACAATTGGCACCCAACGTGGAGCCTGACTCCGTTACAAAAACAAAACGAAGTATTACAATTTTAAAATCTCTAAAAGAATTCGTATGGCAGGTCGTATTTTTGATCTTAGAAAAAAAAAAAGAGAATATAACGTGTGGACGGACTAATTTAAAACTGCTATCTTTACAAGGTTTCAAAATCGGGTGAGGCGCTTAAGCTGTCATCAGACAGACAGACAGACATACTCGCAGACTCTCTAGTTCGATTTTTTTTCCAAATGCAGAACTTGCCCTATAGATACATACTTTTACTTATGTATCTATACTATTATATAAAAGCGAAACCATTTTAAAGTTTGGGTTCAATGATCTCAGAAAGTAGTCAACCGATTTATTTGAAATAAATTTTATTATTTTCTATATTGTTATAAGAGTGTTCCTGGCTATAACTTTGTTTCATTAATAATAATATTATATTTATTATAATTATAATATCAAACTTAAATATTATTAATTTAAAAATTTTTGTCCATTTTTTTTTTCATTAGTTGACTTATACAACCACTTATATCTTAAAGCCTATATAATAATAGACAAAGATTAGCATTGCTTCATAAAGTCAATATTGTCAAATAACTCGAAGAATGTACTTACAATGACGTTGGTAAGAAGACCACACAAATGAGGGTAGGTTTCGTCAGTGGCACTGCACTGAACTTGAGCAGGTGAATAAAAAAATGTGTCTATGTATATTTACACATGGACAGATTCAAGTACCTATATTATAGTCGACCTTTGGGAAAATGTGTTCTCTTATGGTCAGCTTTATGTTGCTCTTTCCAAGGTAGGCTCAAAAAGCAACCAATACATACTTCTTTATATTTCATATTTTAATATGTACAAACATGAACAAACTCTTTTTTTTTTCAAGTGTGAAAGAGAATCTAATTATATACTGTAAGTATATACATATAAGCTAAAATTAATATTATTGTAGAAAATATGCTCAGTCCCATTGAGAAATGTTTTCATATGCTAATATTAATATTAAAAATAATCGTAGTTACAATTTGCGAAGCAACGCGAGAACGAGTCGGCTAGTTATACCTATATCGTAAGTAAAAATACCAAAATGGTGAGAAGTCACGAGTTATGATTAATTTTTTTTGGTTTCGGATAACACACACAAAGTCAATTAAAAATGATTTATGTAATTCTATGAAAATTGGTTTTGTTTTTTTAAATTTAACTTTCTTTTTTTATCATTTCATTGATCTGTCTAAGAGGAAGATAATAGTCAAAAAAAAGTTATAAGTGTTTCAAAGAGGTGATTGCTAAAGTAAATATCACCAAACTAAATAAAATAGGGGACCAAAATGAAGTATACTCCTTAAGTTTGCGTCCTCTTTCTTATTCGCCTTTAGATATAACAATTTTTCTTTTGCAACTCTGCAAAAAAATTGTTTTGTTGTAAAATTTTTGGCACAGCAACAAAATGCAAGTCAACTAAATAATTTGCACCAATTTCAATATATGTACAATATATTTACATGCATATTTTCGTTCCAAAACCAAAAGTTATCAATAATAATCTTGCAATTAACTGCATTTAATGAGACAGTTTTAAACTTCACCCAAAATATTTAACATTCAATTTCAGTAAAAACTTCTTTGAAATATATTCTGACAAATTAAATTTTATTTGAATTACTTACTGACATCACAACCTTTTAGACTCTTAAAGCCAACAACTCCTCGCATACGCACACAAATCCTTAGCAACTTGTTGTTTACCACTTTTCCAGTCATATCCAGCAACAAACACTACAACTTTACCACCCAGGTTACTGTCCCAGCCACAACCTCCATTCACCTCTGGCATTATCCAAAACCTTTCGCCAACCTTCATCGTCAGCATAAACAGGAAGCCGGTAAGGTACCTACTTTGTTTACGTCAGCTATCGTGCTATGCTATAAAATATTACACGACATCTAACATGGTGACTTCAGCTTATTATCCTACAATGAGTTATCGGTGTAAAATTGTAATTCTTTTTTACCTTGTTGTTTGTTGTAGCTGTAGCCTCAAGAAGTCCTTTTCGAGCTTCGATGCTGTAGTTGTAGATTCATTTTCCTTTTGGCTTGAGGGTTTCTCGCACAACTATTATCCCATTGAGAAAATATCCTACACCATCTCACTAGACCTTATATGCAAATGAATCATTAACATACATACATTAACCTAAGAGTTATTGCATTTCATACAATTGTCCTTGACTTTCGTATACATTTCGTCGACTAATCCAGCTTGCTGCATAAAGGGGGATCTATTGCAAATGCAACGCAAACAATTTGCAAGAACAAAGCCCGCCTGCAGATATTTTGGAAAAACCTCTTCATTTAACTTTTTGCCTTGTCTTGAGAGCTACGACGCTACGAGCATAAGAAAGTAGGGATATGGTATTATGAAACAACAACAATGTAAATTTAAATACTCTATTTGCAGAAGGCAGAATTAGAAGAAGAACAGGTGTACGCAGCGCCCTTCTGGAGTCGGAGGAAATTAATTATGAAATTCAAGTTTCATCGTACAATCACCGCCACCTCTCTTGAGGGACGGCTCTAGGGAAAGATAAATATTGTAGATGCAAGTATCTGTGCAGGAGAAGGAGTAGCTTGTCACTTAAGACGGGTAATCAGGAATGAAAGCTGAAAATATGTTTAGATTGTATTCATAACCTTGACGTTGCGTTGTGTAAAAGGATAAATTGTGTTGGAGAGTTTATAGAATTCCCATAGACCAAGTGTACTGCAGACACGAAATGTAGATAGCTCTTCCTAAAATGAATTTTTTTCTACATCTTTCATCAGTTGCTTAAGATGTAATATACAGGGTGGATCAAAAGCAACTTCCTAATTTAAATTGATAATAACTTTTATAGATTTAATTTTTTATTAATAACATAATTTATTTTAGAATCACAAATTATGATTTATGGAGATTTTTTTGTGCCAAGAATGGAATATGATTACCCCCAAATGAGCCCCAGCTTCATGCTCACAGAGACGGACTCTTTCTAGAGCGTTTTCTATAACATTTCGTAGGACATGTGGGCTCGGCGCCTGTATTTCAGCACGAATGTTCTTCTTTATCACTATGAGATGATAATTAAAATCATTTTGCTGCCTTGACATTTTTTGTAAACGATCTGCGTAAACAACACGTTATTGAGGATCTCCTGGCTTTAATTCTTGTCCAGATTGGATTTTGTATGGAAACATCAGTTCAGTTCTTAGAACTCTCCGCAATGAACTGCGGGTCATCCGAGTTGACCAGAGCGCCTTCGTGTCGATGTTTCTGGACTTTCCACAACACTTGCAAGTGTGTGTTCCACATTCGCTCAGTTCGGGCAGTGCGATGTCTTCCAGCTCGAGGAAGATCAACTACAGCTCCTTGTTGACCAAATCGTGCCACCTGTGCCGTAATCATGTGCGCTATGGGCGGATTTCGCACATTAAAAAAGACGCCGATCAGCTCTTCAATTCAATTGGTTTGGTCCTCTTTAAAGCGTTGTAGTTAATTTTAGTAAATTTCCCAAGTCTGTTTTATAAGTACCTTAAAAAAGAAAAGGCAAAAAAAAAAATAAGAGGAGTTATGAATTTCTCAAATTAGGAAAAACTTTTGACCCACCTTACGCATACATACAATTATTAGTAAAACATTAGACGAAACTGTAAAAAAGGAGAGTTTCCTATAAATTGCTTATTTTTTATATCTAAGGCGCAATAAAGGGACTTTGACTACCCTTAAGCTGTTTTAGCACAGTGCGAGGGTTTAGGAAAGATGAAGAGGATTTAATGGGAGATAAAGATGAACATTTGGTTTGAATGTCTGAATATCGTAACGGGATGGAAATATTGAGCCGTTTAGGGCAATTCACATTCGTGTAGTGCGGCTAAAGAAATACTTTCTGAATTTAACAATACTTCGGGAGTTGGGATACAGGAAACCGGCGGACATTGTCGGAAGCTAGAGTATTACGGTTGAATGGGAGAATACATCAATACCAAATTCACGCATATTCGATAAGAGAGCTTGCTACGACAGCCATACTGCTGATCATGGAGAAGCTTTCTTTCTTCAAGATACAATTAAAAGCTCAAGTGACCTCAACTCCAAGGTGCGTTTCGCCCAGGTATGACAGTGGGCTCATCAGTTAGATGCTGCAGTACCCTTCTAAGACGCAAATATTGGTCGATGTTTACCGACTCTTATAAAATGTACAGCTTTAATAGACTGTGAATTTTATTTTTTTTTTTTTATTTTTCTAGGGGAATTTGATTAAATTCAGACACCTAGAATAATAATGTCCGATGGTCAGTCCATGATTTCAAGATTTCAAGATCTTGAGAGGTAGATGGTCAGTCCATGATTTTTTGTGAAAATCGAAAATCGTACCTGGGCGAAACACACCTTGGAGTTGAAGTCACTTGAGCTTTTAATTGAATTAAATTCAATCACTCCACTTAAACAGAAATTACTTTCTATCTTCATTTCTTCAAGATATTTCTTCAGCAGATAATTTATCAACGTTTTCATGACCTTGGAAAGAAGGGATATAAGTATAAGAAGATTCGTTTTTTGAAGGACAGGCTAGATAAATGATGTTTTTAATCCACTTGGAAGAAACCAGTAGAGTTACCAGCGTTGAAGAACAATGGCAGAGATACATTCCGGGCCAGCGGATTTGTGTATATCGAGATCTTTCAGTCATGACATTTTGGGGCAGCGTCGAATTAATAGAAAACTGTGCTACAAGCAAATTGACTTTTTCTTGTGAGCTGACACACGGAGTGTCATTGAAGACGAGCGTTGAAACCGCGGCCAAACTAGTATATCGTAATTTTTTTACAAATTATCAAACATTTTTACTACCTTTGGGACAATATAGTTTTTTTTTTTTCAAAAGGTCTTCTTACAGTGACATTGATCCGAGTGGTCCAATTTTCAAATATTATTCCGCATAGATCCAGCTGAATTTGAGCGATGGCCTGTATTATGTTCACCTTAAGTGCATAGGGATTGTTGTTTATTCGCATTGACCTACGACTTCAGGAAACCCCACAAGAAAATGTCTAACGGTATCAAATGACATGGCCTTGTTGGCCAATTCATGTCACCTCTGCGAGAGATAACCTTACCAGGACGTGGCGTCGTCGTTCTGCTGGAACCACACATCGTCTAGGTCGATATGGTTCAATTTAAGTCATAAAAAATTGGTTATCATTATTCTGTAGCGCTCGTTATTTATAGTCACCGCCTCATTAACGTCATTTTTATAAAAAGAACGGTCCACATTCGCCACCGGCCCAAACTCCACACCAAAGGGTAAGTTTTTGAAGATAAATTGTCACCTACTGAACCTCGTGTGGGTTGGTGCCGTTCCATAAATGGAAATTTTGCTTGTTAAGACAGCCATTTATGCAAAGATGATTTCTTGCCCAAAATTGTGGTCCTCTTCCGAATCCCAGTCAGCTAACAATCGGCGTTGCCTACGGTCATAAACTTTTAGCTCCTGGGTCATTTGGATCTTGTACAGGTGTATGCCTTAGTCCTGACGCGACTCGAAATTCGCCAAGTTAGTCTGCAATAATGGTTCATTTCCTCTCTTTATAAATTCTTTTTTTTTATAAATTGCTGTGACAATTAAATCTTAAACTAAAAATTGTTTTATTAATATTTAAAAAAATTGGTCTGCCAACTCCTAAATCTGAATTAGCCGTAGCGTGGCGCTAGCATTCCATATGGAAATCTTAGTTACACAAGGAATTCGACAACTTGTTTCTATTCTTTTTTCCTATTTTCTGATTCTCGTTTTCTCATAACTGGCTTATCGCAATAATACTGTTGCAACTGGATAACTAGAATAAGATCGGCTGCTGGAAACTGGAATACCTGTCAAAAAGTGTCATATATACGTTATATTTTTTACGAGCCCAGATCTCTGAATAATATTTTTGCGTCATTTTTATGGTCAAGTGATTAAATTATTTTGCGAATTTGCATATACAACAAGGTTGAAGCTCACTTCAACTTTATGTAAGCATGTCTAGTTCGATTTCGAAACTTCAAAAATACAGGATGGAGCAGATACAAGTTTTTTTTTTTTTTAAATGCAATGAAAAGTACAAATTTAAATTTTTTTCATGTATTATGGCTTTATTAGTAAAAGCAAACATTCCCATTAATTATGGAACAAAACGTCGTTCAACTGACTCTCTCGGCTGGCTTCATAGTAGCGTAATCTGTCACTCTAATTTTTCAAGACCTTGTTGATGGTTTCGGGCTATAGTTCACCGATTCCTTCGATGATATGGCTTTAGTCGTTTTCGGATTGATGGCATAACATCGGTACTTCACGGTTCCACAAAAAAAAAAGTCCGATCGGGTCAAATCGCAGCTCCGAGGCGGTGAATTGACATCGTCAAGACGGCTGATAACACGATTTGGTAATTTGGTGCTCAGTAGCTCGATTGTGGCATGGGCTGTGTGGCATGGCGCGTCATCCTGCATGGACCAAATGTCCAAGAATATGTACTCGTATGTCTTCAATTACAGTAAGAAAAAAAGTAGGTTAACATGGCTCTGTAACGCCCACAGTTGACCGAATCGTTGTTCCCGTCATCATTTTCGAAGAAAAGTGGTCCAATGATGCCATCAACCCACAATCCGGAAGAGAGCATTCACTCTGTGTGGATGCATTGGCTTCTGGGCATTAACATGCGAGTTTTCCGAGCCCCCTTTGTCCAATTCAAGCTGCTCTATGACCCAAACTACTAAGCGTTAACGAATCAGATGATCGTGCGCCTTCAATAATTGCTCAGTCCATTGGACCTTGTATGCGAATCCGAAAGCTTTGAGCAGATTTCTCCTCGAGCTAGTGCGTGAAATGTTATGCTGTTAAGATTGAAGCGACTTGATGCTCGTGAATTGAGTCTCACACTTTCGGCTACAGCAACCACATTCTCGTCTATGTGCACCGTAAGTACACGAAATTTTTACAGCCTAAACTACTGGAGGTATTTACTTCAGACTTGACACTTTTGATCGTGGACTACACTTTGCTAAAAAAACAAAACATTTATGAAAAAAAGTTAGGTTTTTAAGGGTACCTGTCTTAAAATGTTTATTTTGACTTTCTTATTAACAGCTCTAAAGATTTTAGCCAAACTTTTTAAAAAGGTGCTCCCTTAAGCCTAGTACTCACCTAGCGTGAAATGAAAAATAAATACGTTCCAAATTACACGCGGAGAATAAAAATGAAAGTAAACTTTTCCACAAGAATTTTTGATACTCACAACTCACCTGAAATACTGAATACTTTCATTAGGTAAACTCTCGAGAGCAGTATCGAAAAATTCGTTATCCATTCTTTATTTCTTTATTTATAAATTTTCAATTTTTTATTTTGAAACAAAATAATTAAATTAACTGACAAATGTCACAGTTTTCCATATTGCCTTAAACTTTTTCCTGATGGTTTTACATTGCGAAATGAAAATTTGTCGTGAAAAAAGTTTTGGAAGATAATTGTTTTTCCAATCCACATTTTGGTACTCACCTCTCGTTGGGGATTTCATGAGAGTGAACCAGCCACCACATTTATATGAAATTTTCATTTTCACTTGAACTGAGTACTAGGCTTTAAATTTAAAATAATATTGTTTATGAAAATATTCGAAAAAATATTGGGTTTTTTGAAAAAGAAAAGTTAAAATTTTCTTTGAAAAATCAATATCTTCAAAACTTTTGAACGATAATTTTTTGAAATTTTATTTCCTAAGACCTATATTACTTAATACTTAAAATTGGCATCCTAAATTTTTTTCTTGAAAAATTTTAAAGAATTTTCTTATATAAAAATTTTATTTAATAACAAAACGATTTTCGAGAAATCAGACGGCAATTTAATGCGTTTGAACCGTCATCATTAAATTTAATAATTTTTAAATTCCAAAGTACTTTCACATAAGAGCAAGTACGTGCGATCCACTCGTGCATTTTATTTTAATTAAATTGCGATCTAAAGCTATTGAACTCCTGTTGAACAATGCATATTCTCTATTCCACATAAATTCATAGTTCAGTGTTAAAGTTGAGTCTATAAAATGCTGTCAAGGTCAGAACAATCATTACATATAAATTTTGTTCAATTCATTGGTCCTTAAAATACAAATTAACCCCGATTCATTGGTCATTAAAATTCCATTTCATTGAATTTATTGCTTGGGGTGATAAAAATCATACATTTATCCAATCTGGATGAACGATTCATCCATTTGTGTTGCTTTATTACATTGTTGACAATATGAATGTTTGAGAGCAGTTTTAACGATGCAATTGGCAAAAGTGAAAAAGGTGACGATATGGCTGCGTATGTGCATGTGCATCGTAAAACTTCAGCAACCGCATCGCGCTTCATTTTTATGGCGGATAGCGATGAGATATTAAATTTTTCTCCTCTGGATGATGCGGATCCAAAGACTGTGTCCTTGAGGTTTTTTAAGTACCAATAAAACCTTATAGTGACAATGTCATGCCATTGTCCTTTATCGCCCCGGCGCAGTTTTAAGCTAATTTTTGAATTTTTTTTCTTTGTTGATGCAGTTTTTCTACTCGTTCAAGATTGCAGCGTTAGATTAACACTCTATCTGGTCATGTCTTCG
Organism: Philhelius festivus; assembly: GCA_963931855.1. Lineage (NCBI taxonomy): Eukaryota > Metazoa > Arthropoda > Insecta > Diptera > Syrphidae > Philhelius > Philhelius festivus. Next base: position 73,441,657 of record OZ007556.1, on the reverse strand, counting down.
AATACAAAATATAATACGTTTTTTTATTTTCATCATAAACATATATGTAATTTTCAATTAATTTCTCTTGTCGAGCGAATAAAGCCCAAGGGAGAGGTTTTCCGACGTCAACAAAATAGTAAAACACTTTTAAATTCTTGGGTGAATAAGTTAGACCAGCTGTTTCAATGCATATGTTAGTTGTAAATGTCAAGATTAACTCTAAGAAGGTCTTTTAAGTCTGCATATATTAGTATTGGTGGGCTTATAATTGTATCATTTGATATTTTGAAATATTCCTTCCAGAATGTATCCCATTTAAATTAAGTGTACTCCGTTTTTAAAAAAAAACTCTATCAAAGGTTTTGCCGTAGCGCAAAAGTCATCAATGAATCGCGTTTAGTACCCTATAAATCCTATAAATTATTTAATTCCATTTTGATTCTTAGGTGAGGCATAGGTTTTAAGTATAGTTATGTTTTCAGGGTTCGGTTTAAAATATTTATCGGATATGATGTGTTCTAGGTATATTAGTTCATTTTAAATAGGAAGTTTGAGATTGTGTTGAAAATTTATACAAGTCCTGTAATATGATCGGATACGAGTATATCGGATATAAATACATCCCCAATATAAACGGTCTCAGCATACCCGATTTCGTATACTATGAAGTTCTTCCGAAATGTACTATATGCACTCAAAAAATTTCGTGTGTAAATATTTCTAATTCATGCGTACATTCTACGAATTTTATTCGTGGTTTTCAGCCACGAATAGTATTCGTAGAATGGAGGTTTATTAGTACATATTACTAATATTTTATTAGTATTCGTAGAAAATCAAACGTATATTGTACGAATACTATTGGTACAATGTACGAATATTATTCTAATATTTACCAATCATCATCATCATCATCGGCTCGACAACCGGGTTCCGGTCCTGGCCTCTTTCAACAAGTCTCTCCACCTATCCCGGTCTCTAGCCGACGCCATCCAGTTGCGCACCCCAATGCTTCGGGCGTCCTGGTCTACGCCATCTCTCCAGCGCAAGCATGGTCTACCACGCTGTCGTCTACCATAGAATGTACCACAAAGAACTTTCCGAGCAGGTTCCTCTTCGCTCATGCGAGCTAGGTGCCCTGCCCACCGGAGTCTACCGAGCTTAATTTTTGTCACGATATCTGCTTCTAGGCAGATTGCGTACAATTCATGATTGTACCGTCTCCGGAATCGTCCTTCCTCACATATGGGGCCAACAATTCTCCTTAAGACTTTTCTCTCGAACGCAGCTAAGAGGTCGGAGTGCCTTTTGCTAAGCACCCAAGTCTCGGATCCATATGTGAGTACTGGCAGGACCATGGTCCTGTACAGCAGCAGTTTTGAAGTTATGGTGAGATTTCTGGATTTGAAAAGCTTTGACAGACTATAGTAGGCTCTGTTGGATTTGAGAAGCCGCCCGCGTATTTCTTCTTCTATATTGTTATCGGCTGCTACTATTGACCCAAGGTATTTAAAGGATTGCACCTCTTCAAATTCGTGCTACGCAACCTTGATTGTTTGACCAACTGTTCCTCTCGCATTCGACGCCACCATGTACTTTGTTTTACCTTCACTAATGTGCAGCCCCAGATTTTGTGCCGCCTGCTCGATCTGGATGAAGGAATCGTGTACAGCTTGTTCGGTTCTTCCGATGATGTCGATGTCGTCTGCGTAAGCTAGTAACTGGCTGGACCTGTTGACGATGGTCCCTCTTGTTGCCGTGCCAGAGTCACGGATTGCTTTCTCCAACGCCAGGTTGAAGAGGAGGCAGGCCAAACCGTCCCCTTGTCGGAGTCCATTAAAGATGTTGATTGGTCTGGATAGCAATCCGGCTATTTTTACTTGGCTTGTTACGTTGGTGGGTCATGGTCAACCTACATAGTCGTATCAATTTATTTGGGATGACGAATTCTCTCATGGCTTTGTAAAGTTCTACCCTGGCTATGCTATCATAGGCGGCCTTAAAGTCTATAAACAGATGGTATGTTGGGATGTTAAATTCTAGACATTTTTCCATCGCCTGCCTAAGGGTAAAGATCTGATCAGTTGTTGATTTGCCTGGAATGAAACCACACTGATATTGTCCGATAACGGTTTTAGCGTATTGGGGTTATCCGGTCTTGTAGGATAGAGGAGAGTATCTTATAGGCGGTACTCAACAACGTGATACCTCTATAATTGCTGCACGTTGTGACATCTCCCTTCTTATGTATGGGGCATATTATGCCTTTTCGCCAGTCTTCTGATGGCATTTCTTCCTGCTCCCATACGTGCACTATAATATCATGAATTGCTTGACGTAAGGCTGGCCCGCCGTGATGAAATAATTCGGCTGGTATGCCATCGGCTCCCGGGGATTTGTTCTGTTTAAGCCGGCCTATAGCCTTCTCAACCTCTTCTATGCTTGGTGGCGGCTACATAGGGTATTCTTCTTGAAGTAGTGGAGCCTCCACTTCTGCAGTGAGCTGACCATTTAGCAATTCATTGAAGTACACTTCCCATCGCTCCAGTATGCTTTCAGGATCGGTGATCAGATTTCCCTCTCCGTCCTTGCAGTATGTGCAGCGTGGTGTGTACTGCGTCATGTTTCGGACGGATTGGTAGAACTTCCGCGCCTGGTGCGGACCTCGCTCTCGGCTGTTTTCTATTTCACAGATTAGGTTCTTCTCCTAGGCTGATTTCTTTTGTCTGTGAAGCCGTTTTTCTGTTCTTCTGAGCTCTTTATATTCCTCTTCGCGTGCCCGCGTTCTATGAGATTGTTGCATTGCTCGGTACGCAACATTCTTACGTTCAGTCGCTAGCTTGCATTCATCATCAAACCAGTCGTTCCGATTTTTACGACTGCTGCCTAAGATGGAGTTGGCAGTACTAATGACAGTATTTTTAAGACGTGTCCACTTTTCATTTACGCCCAGCATACTGGCTCCAGGACTTACTCTCCCTAAGTCAGGTGTTTCTAGGGCGAGTCCTAACGCATTACCAAAGGTGTTACTGGTGTTTTCATTGCGCAGGGCAGCCGTGTTGATTCGAACCTGATCGGCGGATGCAATGCGTCTTCGCAAGGCAATTCGCCCTCGGAAAACCATACCAACAAGATAGTGATCCGAGTCGATATTGGCACCTCGGTACGTTCGTACCGTCATCAAGTTCGAGTAGTGGCGACGGTCTATCAACACGTGGTCTATTTGGTTACGAGTGACTCCATCAGGTGATACCCAGGTGGCTTTGTAGATATCTTTACGCGGGAATATTTATCAATGCCATTCGTATATTGTACGAATATTATTGTAATATTTACTAATGCCCTTGTAATTCATTTGTAAATAATACAGCTCCATTTGTATATTGTAAGAAATAATAACAAAAGATATTTATGTTGTAAGTTAAATATAGTTTTTTAATTCATTTTATTGTCATATATATGAATAAAGTTAAAAATTAATTAATTTATTATAAATATAATTAAAAATCAATTAAATATTTAAAAACTCCTCATTTTATGTACTAAGGGCCACTGAAAATAAATTTAACATTTAAAATATTGAAAACTTCGGAAAAAAATTGTACTTACATGGAAATTCTTTTAGGAATAAAATTCCCACATATGTATGTATGCTCTGCTGCTTCTGGATGCGGTATATTAAATATAAAATATGTATGTACTGTACATATGTCTAGGTACTTACCTCATCTTTTCGAAAAAAGCAGACGTTAGTCTGATCCACCACTGCAGCACTTTATAAATAATATCACGTTTGAACGTGTTGACTAATGGAATACATTTAATTTTTAGAATTGAACACATACTCGTATTATTTTTCTTACTCATGATTAGTAAATAATACTAATGCACTTCATGAAAATACGAAGTTATTAGTACATTCTACGCATAATGCGTACGGTCAACCTACGAATGAGTTCTGTCTACTAATATTAGTTTTACTTAGTAAATAGTACGAATTTATTAGTAAATACTACGAATGCAAAAGATTAAAGTACGAAGTCATTCGTACAAGAAATTAACGAATGTTATTAGCTATATGTACACAATAATTCGTACAATGTACCTACTCAAACAAATTGTTTACTTCTTGTTTACGAATGAAATTAGTGTATTAAATGAATAGATTCGTAGATAGAACGACATTTATTAGTAAAATTTTACGAATGCATTCGTAGATATACCACTGTACAAATACTTCGTACATCTTACGAATATTCATACAATGCACGAATATTTTCTTTACGAATATCATTCGTAGCCATTTTACTAATAAATTTTTTGAGTGTGCATACATATACATGCACGGTGCTTACAAGCGATTCATCAAAAATTGATATTGTCGAAAATGAAAATTGAAAAAAAGAAAACAATTTATAGGTGGACTTCGCGTTCATTTTCGAGCACTTTGAAGCACATGATATTGAGCTTTCCGTTCATTGACAGAGTATGAAGAAAAGTACGAGTACAATAGCGACAATCTGATATGGGGGAGAAATTAAACTGCTTCTACCTTAAGAAGGAAGGAGTTCACTTGTACGCGGCAGGATTGTGGCATAATATTGAGATTTAAGCAACCGAACATCGTTAAGTTTCCTTAATCTATCAATGAGCACCAAGCTGTCATACCAAACCTATGGCCTTAATATGTAAATATGTATAATATTTATTTAATTTCAAACTTTTAACTTTATGTATCTTTTTCTTTTAAGTTTTGGTAGAAAGGCATATATAATAAAGGTCAAATTTTCCATAACTCTAATATTTCGACCGATGCGCACTCAAGTTTGCTTGAACAGAAGAATCACTTTCATAAAACAATTTAATCAATTGCACATGTTGGTGAACGCTATAACACTGCATGCTGATTTGGCAAGAAAGGCTCAATAAATGATAACCAATTTGACAGATGGAGCTACTACAATATGGCCGCAATCACCTGTAAAAGTTCAAAAAAAATTATTTTAATTTCATAACGCACTTAGTAGGTAGTGAATAAGTTTTTTTTTAATTTTTAAGTCATAACTTGCTCATGACTTAAATTTTTTTTAAATCATAAGTCACTTACTAACTTATGAATTAAATTTTTTTTAATTCACAAATCATCTACTGATTTATGACATGGTTTTTTAATTCAAAAATTCGCAACCCTGATTTGTAATTCATATCAAGAGTGTTTTAAACACGGCTAGGGGAAGATTTTGCTAACAAAATGGTTGTCTTATATCAGTCGTCTTGAAGATAGGTCAAAGGTTATTTGATACATAGCCCTTATCAGGCCGAATGCTGTCTATATTGTTGTAAGTTCCACTTGTTCCATCTCAAATGGAATAGAATGCACGACATGGTCGCACGAACTTGCTCTTATGTAAAAGACTAAGAATTTCAAAAATTAAACTGTTCATATGAATAAAATTCATTTATGCAAGAACAAAAATTATAAATCGTTGTATTGGTTTCTTAAAAGAATAAGCTTTTATATACAAAATTTGTAAAACATTTTTAAAGAAAACATTTTGATACGCCAACTTAAAGTTTTTATTAGTATACGAATAAAAAATAAATTTCCGAAACAAATATTGAGCCGTTTTTGAGATATTGAATTTTCCAAAAAAATAGATTTTGTTTTTCAAAATTTCAAAAAATTGTTTTTTTTTTTTAGAGTCATGAAATTCAATAAAATTTCATTAAAATCCGTTATGCCTATAATGAGAAATTTTTTTAACATTTGTATGGTGGGTGCGGTTATTTTTAGGTTAAATATTTTTTTTTCTCACTTCTTTTAGATTATATTAAGAAACTTTTATTTATCAATTTATAAAAAATCGAGCATCGGGTTTTCGATATACATATGTATTGAGTTTTGAAAAAAAAAAAAAATATTTTTTTTTAAAAACCCCAAAAAAAAACATTTATTATTATATTCAAACTTTCTGGGAGCTTTAGTATTAAAAAAATGTTCAAAATAGGTTGTACCGTTTTTGAAAAAAATTAAAAAAAAAAAAAAAAATGGTTTTGGAAATTTTTTTCCAACAATTACCAACCTTAACTAAATGAAATTTTTTGAATTTAAAAAAAAATCTATGGGACAGTTCTTGAGAAAAAAAAATTTATAAGATTTCGAAAAAAAATCGGAAGGCAAGTACCGTTATTTTTGGTCTTAAAAAAAGTAAAAAACGAAAAAAATTCGAGTATTGGAAAGACAGTGCCTAAGACGATATTACTGACGTTTAGTAGGTATAGAGTACGCATCTAAGTGACTTTATCCAGCCCGATGGATTGTTCAATTAAGACAATCGAGGGTTGGTCTAGGATTTCCAGACAAAATATGCAAACAAAATTCTAAAACTCGTTATATGAGGAAATAATTAAAAAAAATAAAGTCAACTTTTCTTAAGGGATATTAAATTAAAAAAAAAAAAAAACAAATATAATTTTTTCAAAAAGTGAGAAAGTCGAAATAAGAGCAAATAAAACAAAATTTCGATTTCTCCTGTATAGAATCACCGAAATCACATAACTGGCAAAATTGAAGAAAATAGCTTCAGCTGCTTAGGCTGTAGGTCAAGATTCAAATTTATAGACAGACGGAATTGGGGGACCCACTTTGTGTTTTCTATCATCATTATTCAATGTTTTGTTTAGCCTTCCTTTGCTGCGATTACAGCTTCCAGACGTCTGGCTATGATATAAATGAATGTTTTCGCACTTTCTGGAGATTCGATTAGTTGCGCCAAACAATTTGCTGCTCGATGATATCTCCTTTTCGTTATCACCCAACGGTTTTCTGTTGGGTTCATGTCCGTGGAATTGCCTGGCCAAGATAAAACATATATGTTTTTATGCTTCAGACATGTGGACAAACTCTTACCTTTGTGACAGACATCGAGTAGTGCATAAAAATATTGGATTCGTCATTTGAAACTATATTCTTTGTCCTGAGGCAGAAGCTGACTTTCCGGTATTAGCTTGTACTAGTCCTGTCTGAGATAACGGGCCACATCAATATTCTTATAGGATGCTTAACCCTCTCCAGGATGCAGTAATTCTATCCAGCTTACAATAGAATAAATGCATATTAATTATTATTCAATAATATGTGGAATGTTGGTTGGTCCGAGAAGCAGACTTCAACTTATTACCAAATTGGATACATGTCGTTATTCTAACAAGTTGAGAAGCCATATTTACTCGAGTCTAGTCTTTAGTACTCATATTCCGGCAGACGATTTTTTCATTGTTTCAGTCAGACGTACTTTTGAGCTGGACAAAGTATCATTGACCCTTAACCACCTACCAGCGCACAGTGGGGCAAGATAAGTCGTTTTGTAATATTAATTATTTTCACAAGGAATTGAGTGTTCTTTTGCAACTTTTTGTGATTTTATGATGAAAGAGAAGTGATATCTTGAATACAGTGGTCCGCTATAGCTTTTTGGAAAGCTATTTTGAAAAATAAAATTTTGAAGTTAAAATTGTGAAAAAAATCGTACTTTTTTATATTAAAGTTGATTTTTTCAATTGTTTGCTTTTGTAAATGGTAGATATATTTTTACTAAATATTCAATGTTCTTAAAATTTTTTAGCAAGATTTGAAAACCAAGTGCGAAAATCTTTATTAGCTTAAGAGTTATTCGAGAAAAACTTTTTAGCAAAAAAACTCAAGTTTTAATGTTTTTGATAAAATAAAAATAACGTACGTATATTAATCTTACCTGGTTTAAACAACATTACTTCACCTTATTGAGTAATAAATAAAACACAGTATTGATGAAAAATTAAAGGAGTATTAATATAACAAACTTTTATTTTAATTTATTTAAGTATTGTTAATCAGAATCATAAAATACGACATTTTCTACTTCAAACATTTGAATAGCCTCAAGATGAATTTTTTTTTTGTTTATATTTAATTTTCGACTTAAACTTGAAACCGAAGGATCCGAAGAAATCATCATTCGATGAAAAATGTCAGTCAACGTATCTTTTCTGGAAGATTTTCTGCTATATTGCTCTCTAAAAACTTTGAAATCTCTGTTTGGCCAATTTGAAGCAACCAATTTGTGGCAATATGATGGCTGTGTATTCAAATTTTATGCACGGTATAGTGCTCATATAATACCAGGGATATAAAAGTACAAAATACCCAGCGGTTTCCTCACAAAAAGATTGAAACTTGTGTGGGTTGAGCTTAAAACCACTTGTCAAACATTGTAAGATGATATGAAACTTTACAATTAAAGCTTCATCGACACCCGTTATTTAAGCAGATAAACTCTTATTTTCAAAAATCATTCTTGCCACATTGCCTGTATTGGTGTTCGCTCGCGTAGCCAGGCTTACGTTTATCGACTATTAAACCTGTTTTCTCTTTAAATTCTTTTTGAATTCGTAGTCTATTTTGTTTTACAACAACTTCCGTTTTTTTCATTTGTTCGCCATTTTTTAACCGGAAGCTTATATGCAACGTGTAGGAGACATTCAAATAAGCGAATCCACTCATGCAAGGTAGACAATCCAGATGATAAATAATCCCCGTTTATTGGTTGCTGCATCATTTTGTCGATATCTTACTTTTAAATTGGTACCTGAAGTCTTTAGCTTCAGTATTAAATGGCTGGAATTTTCAGAACATGAAGTTTTATTTTTGATAAAGGTCTCAAAAGCGATAAATTTGTCTTTGAATTTTTTTGTTCTTACTGTTAAAATATAAATCAACCAGTTTTCGTCTGGGACATTGGAATACTAGGTTTTGACCACTTATAAATTGCCATATTTTAATAAATAGAATGAACAAATAAAGAGAAAACTTGTTTCAACCCACTTTCAACCTATTTTCATCCAATTTTCAACCCATTTTCAACCCATTTTCAACCCATTTTTAACTCATTTTCAACCCATGTTCAACCCGTTTTCAACCCATTTTCAACCCATTTTCAACCCATTTTCAACCCATTTTCAACCCATATTTCAACCCATTTTCAACCATCCTTCAACCGATTTTCAACCCACTTTCAACACATTTCAACCGATTTTCAACCCACTTTCAACCGATTTTCAACCCATTTTCAACTCATTTTCAACCCACTTTCAACCCATTTTCAACCCATTTTCAATCCAGTTTCAATCCATTTTCAACCCATTTTCAACCCATTTTCAACCTATTTTCAACCCACTTTCCACCCACTTTCAACCCATTTTCAACCCGTTTTCAACCCATTTTCAACCAAATTTCAACCCGTTTTCAACCCATTTTCAACCCACTTTCAACTCAGTTTCAACCCGCTTTCAACCCATTTTCAACCCGCTTTCAAGCCATTTTCAACACACTTTCAACCAAGTTTCAACCCGCTTTCAACCCGTTTTCAACCCATTTTCGACCCATTTTCAACCTATTTTCAACCCATTTTCAACCCGTTTTCAACCCATTTTCAACCTGTTTTCAACCCGTTTTCAACCCATTTTCAACCCGTTTTCAACCCATTTTCAACCTGTTTTCAACCCATTTTCAACCTGTTTTCAACCCGTTTTCAACCTGTTTTCAACCCGTTTTCAACCCGTTTTCAACACATTTTCAACCCGTTTTCAACCCATTTTCAACCCATTTTCAACCTTTTTTCAACCCGTTTTCAACCCATTTTCAACCTGTTTTCAACCCGTTTTCAACCCATTTTCAACCCGTTTTCAACCTATTTTCAACCCATTTTCAACCCGTTTTCAACCTGTTTTCAACCCGTTTTCAACCCATTTTCAACCTGTTTTCAACCCGTTTTCAACCCATTTTCAACCTGTTTTCCACCCGTTTTCAACCCATTTTCAACCACTCTTCAACCGATTTTTAACCCACTTTCAACCCATTTTCAACCTGTTTTCAGGTTGAAAATGGGTTGAAAACGGTTTGAAAATGGGTTGAAAATGGGTTGAAAACGGGTTGAAAACAGGTTGAAAATGGGTTGAAAATGGGTTGAAAACGGGTTGAAAACGGGTTGAAAATGGGTTGAAAACAGGTTGAAAACGGGTTGAAAAGAGGTTGAAAACAGGTTGAAAATTGGTTGAAAATGGGTTGAAAATGGGTTGAAAATGGGTTGAAAACGGGTTAAAAATCGGTTGAAAAATGGTTGAAAGTGGGTTGAAAATCGGTTGAAAACGGGTTGAAAATGGGTTGAAAACGAGTTGAAAATAGGTTGAAAATGGGTTGAAAATGCGTTGAAAAGGGGTCGAAAATGGGTTGAAAGTGGGTTGAAAATGGGTTCAATTTATGTTGAAAGTGGTTTGAAAATGGGCTGAAAATAGGTTGAAAATGGGTTGAAAATGAATTGAAAATGGGTTGAAAATGGGTTGAAAATGGGTTGAAAATGAGTTGAAAGTTGGTGTAAAATTGGTTGAAAATGGGTTGAAAGTGGTTTGAAAATGGGTTGAAAATGAAAGTGGGTTGAAAATGGGTTGAATTTGGGTTGAAAGTAGGTTAAAAATGGGTTGAAATTGGGTTGAAAGTGGGTTGAACATGGAATGAAAATGGGTTGAAACTGGGTTAAAACTGACAAATATGTTAAAAATCAAATTTAAAACCAATTTTAAACCGTTTTGAGCCCAAGTATAATATTTGATTTTTAAAAACTGTTGCAGTCTGTGAGACCGCTGGTTAACAGGGTTAAGAGATCTACAAGCAGTCGTCTCCGGACTTCTTGCAGCGGTGATTTCTGCGTGGTTTAATAAAGTTCGACACCTTTTATGGGATTTCGTAGGCAAACGTTCAAAATTGTGCGGTCACTACGAGGGTGGTGATTTGCTTTTCTACTTTCGAAGAACATTTCTTCACTGGTTTCTAGCGACAAGTTTTTCGCCTTTCAATTTTCAAATGATCGACTACTGACTTAAACACCCCTGATATTCCAGCTACAGCTCTCTGGTAATTTTTTTTTTAATGATGAAGAATAATTTGAACTACTCTCATGAAATTCCTTCAAACACAAAAATTACAAAAAACGAATAGAGTCTCTGATTATTTCGAGCTGTTTTGGTTCTATTTTCCAAAAAAAAATCATAATTTGTATTTTATTATTATCTTAAACAATCTGCGGTGGTTTTGGATTATAAAACATTTTTCTACGCAAATCACAAGTCTTACCACTTTTTACTTTCCATATAGGTAGATACTATAGGGCAAGTTCTGCATTTGGAAAAAAAATCGAACTCGAGATTTTGATCAAAGTTGACATTACGAAGACGAAAGAAGTGGGTCCGGCAATTCTGTATGTCTGTATGTCTGTATGTCCGTATGTCTGTATGTCTGTACCTCGATCTACAGCCTAAGCCACTGGACATATTTTCTTCAAACTCGGTACTTAAGGGTCTTCGGTGATTCGCTAGAGGAGAAATTTAATTTTTTTCTTAGCTCGAAAACTAACTGCACCTCCCATACACCCGTATTGCAAAATTTTATTTATCTCGAAAACGGCCTTAACGATTTTGATAAACAAAATTATGTGTGATATTATGGACAAGGACTAAATTTTTGTAAAAAAAAATTTGGGTCCAAAATGTTATTAATGGTACCTGTCATAGAACCGTTTTTTTGATTTTCGAATATCTCATTAACGGCTCTAACGATTTCAACCAAAAATTTTCACAAGGAGCCCCCTTAAGTTTAAAATAATATTGCATTTTTTTTTTTTTTGATATTATACGCGCACTAAAGGGGTTATGAATACCCTTAGGTATAATGTTAAATACACAGTGCGAGCAATTAGGAAATTAGGATAGGATTAGAAAGGAGATACCGATGCACATTGGTTTTGAATGTCTGCACATTGAAATGAGTGGGAAATACTGAGCCAGGTAAAGCATTCCACATTCGTGTAGTGCGACTAAAAAAAGAATCTCTATATTTGACAGTATGTCCGAAGTTGGGCTCAAGGGTAAACTGATGGGCATTCCTAGAAGTACGGGTATTACGGTTGAATTTTTTAGTGGAGGAATGCAACTGGCTATTTCACTAGAGCACTGTTTATGAAAATAGCGGTAAAATAATGATAGACATGAAATATTGCGGCGGTGCTCGAGAGATTCAAATGTTTGAGTAAGACAAGGGTCACCTATCATTATTATAGCTCTCTTTT
>OZ007556.1:73277529-73429317 GCA_963931855.1 Philhelius festivus | reverse complement strand
AAAACGGTTTGAAAATGGGGTTGAAAATGGGTTGAAAACGGGTTGAAAACAGGTTGAAAATGGGTTGAAAATGGGTTGAAAACGGGTTGAAAATGGGTTGAAAACGGTTGAATGGTTGAAAATGGGTTGAAAATGGGTTGAAAACAGGTTGAAAATGGGTTGAAAACAGGTTGAAAATGGGTTGATAACGGGTTGAAAATGGGTTGAAAACAGGTTGAAAATGGGTTGAAAACGGGTTGAAAACAGGTTGAAAATGGGTTGAAAACGGGTTGAAAACATGTTGAAAATGGGTTGAAAATGGGTTGAAAATGGGTTGAAAACGGGTTGAAAACAGGTTGAAAACGGGTTGAAAACAGGTTGAAAATGGGTTGAAAATAGGTTGAAAACGGGTTGAAAATGGGTTGAAAACAGGTTGAAAATGGGTTGAAAACGGGTAGAAAACAGGTTGAAAATGGGTTAAAAATCGGTTGAAAGTGGGTTGAAAATCGGTTGAAAACGGGTTGAAAATGGGTTGAAAACAGGTTGAAAACGGGTTGAAAAGAGGTTGAAAACAGGTTGACAATTGGTTGAAAATGGGTTGAAAATGGGTTGAAAATGGGTTGAAAATGGGTTGAAAACGGGTTAAAAATCGGTTGAAAAATGGTTGAAAGTGGGTTGAAAATCGGTTGAAAACGGGTTGAAAATCGGTTGAAAACGAGTTGAAAATAGGTTGAAAATGGGTTGAAAATGCGTTGAAAAGGGGTCGAAAATGGGTTGAAAGTGGGTTGAAAATGGGTTCAATTTATGTTGAAAGTGGTTTGAAAATGGGCTGAAAATAGGTTGAAAATGGGTTGAAAATGAATTGAAAATGGGTTGAAAATGGGTTGAAAATGGGTTGAAAATGAGTTGAAAGTTGGTGTAAAATTGGTTGAAAATGGGTTGAAAGTGGTTTGAAAATGGGTTGAAAATGAAAGTGGGTTGAAAATGGGTTGAATTTGGGTTGAAAGTAGGTTAAAAATGGGTTGAAATTGGGTTGAAAGTGGGTTGAAAGTGGTTTGAAAGTGGGTTGAACATGGAATGAAAATGGGTTGAAACTGGGTTAAAACTGACAAATATGTTAAAAATCAAATTTAAAACCAATTTTAAACCGTTTTGAGCCCAAGTATAATATTTGATTTTTAAAAACTGTTGCAGTCTGTGAGACCGCTGGTTAACAGGGTTAATAGATCTACAAGCAGTCGTCTCAGGACTTCTTGCAGCGGTGATTTCTGCGTGGTTTAATAAAGGTTCGACACCTTTTATGGGATTTCGTAGGCAAACGTTCAAAATTGTGCGGTCACTACGAGGGTGGTGATTTGCTTTTCTACTTTCGAAGAACATTTCTTCACTGGTTTCTAGCGACAAGTTTTTCGCCTTTCAATTTTCAAATGATCGACTACTGACTTAAACACCCCTGATATTCCAGCTACAGCTCTCTGGTAATTTTTTTTTTTAATGATGAAGAATAATTTGAACTACTCTCATGAAATTCCTTCAAACACAAAAATTACAAAAAACGAATAGAGTCTCTGATTATTTCGAGCTGTTTTGGTTCTATTTTCCAAAAAAAAATCATAATTTGTATTTTATTATTATCTTAAACAATCTGCGGTGGTTTTGGATTATAAAACATTTTTCTACGCAAATCCCAAGTCTTACCACTTTTTACTTTCCATATAGGTAGATACTATAGGGCAAGTTCTGCATTTGGAAAAAAAATCGAACTCGAGATTTTGATCAAAGTTGACATTACGAAGACGAAAGAAGTGGGGTCCGGCAATTCTGTATGTCTGTATGTCTGTATGTCTGTATGTCCGTATGTCTGTATGTCTGTACCTCGATCTACAGCCTAAGCCACTGGACATATTTTCTTCAAACTCGGTACTTAAGGGTCTTCGGTGATTCGCTAGAGGAGAAATTTAATTTTTTTCTTAGCTCGAAAACTAACTGCACCTCCCATACACCCGTATTGCAAAATTTTATTTATCTCGAAAACGGCCTTAACGATTTTGATAAACAAAATTATGTGTGATATTATGGACATGGACTAAATTTTTGTAAAAAAAAATTTGGGTCCAAAATGTTATTAATGGTACCTGTCATAGAACCGTTTTTTTTGATTTTCGAATATCTCATTAACGGCTATAACGATTTCAACCAAAAATTTTCACAAGGAGCCCCCCTTATGTTTAAAATAATATTGCATTTTTTTTTTTTTGTTGATATTATACGCGCACTTAAGGGGGTTATGAATACCCTTAGGTATAATGTTAAATACACAGTGCGAGCAATTAGGAAATTAGGATAGGATTAGAAAGGAGATACCGATGCACATTGGTTTTGAATGTCTGCACATTGAAATGAGTGGGGAATACTGAGCCAGGTAAAGCATTCCACATTCGTGTAGTGCGACTAAAAAACGAATCTCTGTATTTGACAGTACGTCCGAAGTTGGGCTCAAGGGTAAACTGATGGGCATTCCTAGAAGTACGGGTATTACGGTTGAATTGTTTAGTGGAGGAATGCAACTGGTTATTTCACTAGAGCACTGTTTATGAAAATAGCGGTAAAATAATGATAGACATAAAACATTGCGGCGGTGCTCGAGATTCAAATGTTTGAGTAAGACAAGGGTCACCTATCATTATTATAGCTCTCTTTTGAATTTTGTCCAAGAGACTCAAGTAGGTTTTTGGAGCACCTGCCCAGATATGGGAATTGTACTCAAGCTTTGGACGAATATAGGCCTTATAGATTACAGCCAGATCAGAAGGGGTAAAAAACTTCTTGCATCGGCGAAGAAAACCTAAACACTTAGCGTCAAGATCAGAATTTAATGAGCTTATCATACGCTGCCGTTGGAAGTCCACATCCGAAGGACAGGGATGAGAATCTAAAAACGAATATGAAAAGCTGAGAGTACTGTCGTCAGCGAAACAATTAAGTGGATTAGAAGTTTCAGATAAAAGATCATTTATGAATATAAGGAAGAGTGTCGGAGACAATACGGAGCCCTGGGGCACACCAGCATTTATTTTGTGGATATCAGATTTGAAACCGTCCAAAACTACTTGAAGTGAACGGTCCAAAAGGTAATTTCTAATCCAACGAAGAAGAGATTCATCGATACCAAATGCACGCATTTTCGATAAGAGAGCTTGATGCCAAATTCTATCAAATGCCTTTGAAATATCAAGCGCAATGTTTATACTTTCTCCAAAACGATGTAAAGATTTGTTCCACTTTTCGGTGAGATATACCATCAGATCACCAGTGGACCTATTGCTACGAAAGCCATACTGACGGTCATTGAGAAGCTTTCGTTCTTCAAGATATTTCTTGAGCTGATAATTTACCAGGGCTTCCATGACCTTGGAAAGAAGGGACGTAAGTGCAATTGGACGATAGTTAGAGGGGGAGGAGGATTCGCCTTTTTAGGGACTAGCTGGACAAATGCTGCTTTCCATCTACTCGGAAAGAGACCTGAAGAGTAGGACAGATGTAAAAGCTTACGTAGAGGTTTTGCCAGCGTAAAAGAACACCTCTTCAGAACAATAGCAGGGATACTATCAGGGCCAGCGGATTTGTGAATGCCAAGATCTTTTAGTACTCTAAGAACTGCACGAGTGCGAAAGAAGATTCGTCTCATATAATCGTTTACGCTCTCAAGTGCAGGAGGAGCATGTCACTCCCTGGGGCCTGTAACACAAAGCTACAAGTCTACTAGTCAACAGCCACTTGTAGGATTATATTAATCTTACAATTGTAGATTATTTCTGTAACACAAAAAAAAAACTTTACACTTGTAGAAAACAAAAATTTCCCTACACTTGTAGGCATTCTGCTTACAAGTGCACATTGAAAGAAAGATAAGCAACGTTATAGCATCTGAATAAAAATAAAATGCATGACTGGATCGCACGAACTTGCTCTTATGTAAATGTACTTTAGAATTTAAAAATTATGCCTGTGTAAATATAAAACATGGACTTAATGAGATAATAATGTTCAAATGCATGGAATTGCCGTCTGGTTTCCACAAAAGTATTCCTTGATGCAATCAAAGTTTAAAAATGTTTTATTATTTAAGTAATTTTTTTAAAACCCAAATTATATTTTTTTCAAATATTTGTATACCAATACAATATTATTTTAAACTGAAAGGGGCTCCTGTCGGTTCGACTACAGCCTAAACGGCTCGGCCGATTTTCTTTAAACTTGGTAGTTATGGGTTTTGATTTTTTTCCACACGCGTTTTTCTCTTTTTTTTTAAGACCAAAAATAACGGTACCTGCCATACGAATTTTTTTCGAAATTTTATAAATATCTTTTTTTCTCAAAAACTGCTGGCTGGACAGATTTAAAAAATAAAAACACAAAAAAATTTCATTTAGTTAGAGCTAGGTAATGGTTGAAAAAAAATTACCGAAAAATGGTTATGGAGGGTACCCGCCATGGAACCATTTTTTTGGTTTTTAATTTTCTCAAAAACGGTACCACCGATTTTGATAATTTTTTTTTGCGAAGGCTCTTCAAAAATGTAAATAGAATTGTGTATTCAAATTTTCAAAAAAAAATTTTTTGGATTTTAAAAAACAACTTCAAAATTTTTTTTTCAAAACTCAATATTTCGAAAACCACAAGCTAGATTTTTTTTTAAACTTGATAAATAAAGTTTCTTAATATAATCTACAAGATGTGAGAAAACAAAATTCATTTTACCTTAAAATAAAGGTACCCACCATACAAATGTTAAAAAATGGTTTTCAAAAATCGTATTTTCCTCGAAAACGGTGCCTAGAATTTTGATAAAAAGTTTTTCGTTTCAATTGATTTTAACGATCTTTAATAATATGAAAAAAAATTGAAATTAAGATATTACAGCTTGTACCTACCATAGAATAATTTTTTCGAATTTTGAATTTCTCATTATCCACATAACGGTTCTTAATGAATTTTTTTTATAGAAAAGCTTCTAAAAAGTCTAAAACACATTGCATTTCAAAACTTTAAAATAAATATTTTTTGAATTTTTGAAAAAAGAAATCTAATTTTTTTTTTTCTTTTTTTGAAAATTCGATATCTCAGAAACGGCTCAATATTTTTTTTAATTTAATTTTTATTCGAACAATAATAAAAACTTTAAATTGGCATACCAAAATTTATAAATTATATAATTTATTATTTATAAAAGCTTTTTTTTAAGAAACCACTAAAACGACTTATAATTTTTGTTCTTGCATAAATTTATATTTGCATAGCATTCCGTTTTCGTCTCTTACTATTAAAAGAATTTAAAAAATTAATTTT
Source organism: Philhelius festivus (assembly GCA_963931855.1). Taxonomy (NCBI): domain Eukaryota; kingdom Metazoa; phylum Arthropoda; class Insecta; order Diptera; family Syrphidae; genus Philhelius; species Philhelius festivus. The sequence goes on along the minus strand of OZ007556.1, from coordinate 73,423,989 downwards.
TTCCTTATGAACAGTTTTCTCTGATAACATTCGTTTTCAAAATTCCTAGTCTATTACATAGGAGCAAGTTCGTGCGACCCAGTCGTGCATTTTATTATTTATTAAAATCGTTAGAGACGTTTTTGAGATAAATAAGATTTTGTACTACACTTGTATGATGGGGTGTACCGTTAGTTTGAAAGCTAACAAAAATTTCAATTTCCCCTCTAGAGAATCACTGAAGAACTTTAAGAAAATAGCTCCAGTGGCCTAGGCTGTAGATCGAGGTACATACAGACAGACTTTATTCGTTTTCGCTATCATCTTAATTCAACTTGCCCTATAGTACTAGTACCCATATCGCAAGTAAAGAGGATAAAGAATCCTTTCGAAAATATGTAATTGCCGTCTTGGTAAGAATCCATGAAAAAAAAACATTCTTTTGGTGCCTTTTTGGATTGGGATTGTATTTTTAATACAATTAAGCATGTTCTGTTCCTGGATCATTTTGCTTAGATTATATGTTTACTATTAGTACTAATTTTTTTTAAATACATATATCATTAAATAAAAATTCAATTATTTCTAAGTAAACCTAAGAAAAGTAAAGAATGCATTATTTTGTGTTATGTTTAATTTTTTAGTTTACTGAGATTTAAAAATGTTTAACTTTTCAACACCCTATAAAGTAAAGGTATATTACGTGTAAATTACCTATAACACTACCGAAATAATTTACTATTGAAAAAAGATCACAAATATACACTTTACACAAAAATATATTCACAGTTTGATATTGTTTTTTTGGTTAAAAATATCATAACTACGAATAAAAAAATTATGGAAATGGTAATTAGTTGAAAATACTGTTTTTTTCGTATATTTAAATACATCTTCTTCATCCTACAAGTCTTGAATCACTTGTAAGATTGAGTGGATTATTCTACAAGTACGATCTAGTTTTTTTCTACACTTGTAGCTTTGTGTTACAGAAAGAGGGAAATCATATAATTTCCCACTTGTAATGTTCGTTCATTACACTTATAGAAGAGCCAGCAAACTTGTAGCTTTGTGTTACAGAAATTTGTTACACTTGTATTAATTCACTTGTATTACAAGTACTTGTAGTTTTGTGTTACAGGCCCCTGGTAGTGTCGAATTAACAGCAAACTGTGCTGCAAGCAAATTGGCTTTAGCTACCGAACTTACAACAGGAATGTCATTGAAGACGAGCGTTGGAGTTGAGGATGACGTAGTGTTTCGTATGTTTTTTACAAATGACCAAAAATTTTTACTACCTTTGGGACATAATAGTATTTTTTGCCGTAATTTTTGATCATATAAAAATTTTGTTCGCCGGATATGAATATTACAGGTCTTTCTAGCTTGTTTGTACTTATTCCGGTTTTCCTCAGTGGGATTGGCTTTAAAACAGCGGAAACTTACTTCTTTTACCTTGACAGCCTCTTTACAGCTCGAATCAAACCAGGAGTTTTCTTTCGGTCTGATAGATTTTGTCCTATTCGGAATAAAATTTCTCATACCGTAGAGAATCAGATTTGAGACCATATCTGCACTGGAATCTACATCACTACCGAGGAAGCATAGCGACCAGTTAAATTTCCCGAAGAATTCATTAAGACAGTTCCAGTTGGCTTTCTCGTACAGCCAAACGGTTCTTACAGGATTTTTTTCTTTAACTGGGGACTGTTGACACGAGAAATTCGCAGATATGACACAATGGTCTGAAGTGCCTAGAGGCGATAAAACATTTATGGTGTATTTATCAGGGTTTGAGGTAAGGAACAAGTCTAGAGTGTTGGCCGATTGACCTGCAACGTCAGGAAAAAAAATATTCGAAAAAATATGTTTTTTTGTTTTTTGAAAAAAAAAATTCCAATTTATTTTTTGAAAAATCAATGTCTTGAAAACGTGTGAAAGATTATTTTTTGAAATTATTTCCTAAAATCAAAATTTAATAAATAAAATTTTGTTGTAGAAAAATTTGAAAGAAATTTGTTATATAAAAAATTACTTTAATAAAAGGATTTTATAACTTTATTTTCCGGAAATCAGGCAATTCCATGCATTTGAAGTTTGTATCTCATTACATCCATGTTTTATATTTATAAAATGTATTTTAAATTCCAAAGTACTTTTACATAAGAGCAATCCAGTCGTGCATTTTATTTAAATCTTCTTTAACTTAAAATTGATCTAATATGCAGTTAAGTCATCGAGGTTCGTTGCTTGCAAAAAGTGTGGAAAAGATGTCCGCAAAATTATTCATTCAATTAATTCGTTGTATTCTTAAATGTCAAATGAACAAGAGAACAAAAGTTAGATCTAACACATACTTGGCCACATTCCTACAAAAATGTCCCGAACTAGGCTGATGCCCTTTGGAATTTATTACCTCAAGCAATGGTGGTAGTAAAGTAGCAACACAATTTTGCCAGAAATTCATTTTTATGACTTAAAAATCTTCAACTAATAATAAAATGTTTCAAAACAAATATAAAAATTATTTCATTGACTTTGATAAACACATAAACTAAAAAACATTAAATTAAAGTACATACACTGGAAAGTTAATTCATTAAACGTCCACACATTGTGAAATAAAATACAAGATTTTAAGTGCTTCAGAACTTCTTTAACAGTTTAAGTAGGGACAAAAGCAATAAGTATCAGAAAAGTTGTGTCTAGTTACATGAAATCTGTTCACAACTACTAATCTAATGGGTTGGTTATAAACTTCGTTGAATTTTCGAAACTGCAGCCACTTTTGTCCCGAATAAATACGAGTAACTAAGGATATTGGAGTCTTTGTACTTTTGTTTTTGCTGGATATTCGCTTGTGGTTGGACTTTTTTCTTAAGACTTTATATTGTGGGATGTTGCAACTTTAAAGGTCTTTTTTTTTTCTTTTTTTTAGGCAATAGAAGAATATGAAAATTCCTTTGCTTTAAGCTCGTAGATACCTATTCATGGAACAAATAAATTGAAAGTCTTTCCCTTCGTCTATAGATAAGTGTTCTACTTAAAAAAAATCTAAAAATAGAAAAGAAAAGAAGGCATGGAATCTTCTTTACAAAAATGGTTTAAATATTTCGTTTATATTTACTTCTGTACAAATCCACATGATTTTCAAAGGGTTGACGAGTGTATTTAAGAAATTTTATGCATGACTGGATCGCACTTATGGTGGATGCTCAATTATGTTAAATACTAAGAAGTCTAAAAATAAAAATTAAAGAACAAAAAATTCCTTTGGATTTAAAAAAAAATCATTTTTTTTCCAAAACTCAATATTTCGAAAACCGCAATGCTCGTTTTTTTTTAAATTGAACAATTAAAAGTTTCTTAATACAGTCTACCAGATGTAAGAAAAAATAAAATGCACGACTGGATCGCACGAACTTGCTCTTATGTAAAAGTACTTTGGAATTTAAGATACATTTTATAAATATAAAACATGGATTTAATGAGATAATAATGTTCAAATGCATAAAATTCACGTCTGGTTTCCGGAAAAGTATGAATTTATGCAAATAAACCTTAAAAAATCATTTTTTTATTAAATACATTTTTTATATAAGAAATTTCTCTAAAATGGAATACTTAATGCGAATTTTAAGTATTTAATAATATTGGTTTTAGGAAATAATTTCAAAAAATAATCGTTCATAGGTTTTGAAGATATTGACTTAAATTTTTTTTTTTAAACCCAATAAATATTTTTTAGAATATTTTAATATACAATATTATTTTAAACTTAAGGGGACTCCTGCTAAAAATTTTGGGTTAAAATCCTTAGAGCCGTTAATGAGAAAGTCGAAAATAAAAAAAAACGGGTCTATGGCAGGTACCCCTAATAACATTTTGCCCCAAAATTTTTGTTGACCAAAATGTAGTCCATGTCCATTATATCACATCTAATTTTTTTTATCAAAATCGTTAGAGCCGTTTTCGAGATAAATAAGATTTTGCATTACGGGTGTATGGGGGGTACCCTTAGTTTTGGAGCTAAAAAAAAAATTTCAATTTCTCCTCTAGGGAATCACCGAAGACCCTTAACTACCGAGATTGAAAGAAATAGGTCCAGTGGTTTAGGGTGTAGTGAGAGGTACAGACATACAGACACACTGAAACATGTTTTTTGTGTACTAAATTTTCCTTAAAATTTTTATAAGAAAAATTGATATGCAAATTGTTAGTATTTAATAAAATACATTTTAAAACGTAATTCTAAAATTTAATCGTGTATCGGTTTTCAAGATATTGAATTTTCAAAAAAAAAATTGTATTATTTTTATAAAAATCCAAAAACTATTTTTTCGAAAAAAATTTTAGTTTATAATTTTTCAAATGCAAAGCAGCTCCTGCATAAAAATTTTAGTTAAAATCGTTAGAGCGGTTGGTGAGAAATTCGAAAATCAAAAAAAACCGTTCTATGACAGGTACCCCTAATAACATTTCCCCCAATTTTTTTTTTCACCAAAATATAGTCCATGTCCATAATATCACACTTAATTTTTTTTATCAAAATCGTTAGAGCCGTTTTCGAAATAAATAAGATTTTGTATTACGGGTGTACGGGGGGTACCCTTAGTTTTGGAGCTAAAAAAAAAATTTCAATTTCTCCTCTAGGGAATCACCGAAGACCCTTAACTACCGAGTTTGAAGAAAATACCGCCGGTAGTTTAGGCTGTAGTTCGAGGTACAGACATACAGACATACAGACATACAGACATACAGACATACAGACATACAGACATACAGACAGACAGACGGAATTGTCGGACCCACTTTTTTCGTCTTCGCTATCATCGTAATGTCAACTTTGATCAAAATCTCGAGTTCGATTTTTTTTCCAAATGCAGAACTTGCCCTATAGTACCTATATCGCAAGTAAAAATATTTTACCTAAAAATAACGGTACCCACCATGAATTATGAATGAATAATTATGTATTGCGCTTCGACCGGAAGATCTATTGTAGCCACCATATAAATGTTAAAAAAATGGTTTTCCAAAATCGTATAAACTTTTAAATGTCAAGTTTAAAAAACAGCTTAGAATTTTTTAAATATTGTTTTGAAAAAAAAAGAAAAGTTTTTTTAAAATTTGAATACTATATACTTTTGGGAAGCTTTATATTAAAAAAGATGATCAAAATTGCTTGTACCATTGTTGAGAAAATCAAAAACAAAATAAGATGGTTCTAAGGGTTGTACCATTAATAACCATTTTGCGTTAATTTTTACTTGCGACTTATAGGAACTATAAGGCAAGTTATGCATTCGGAAAAAAAATCCAACGGGAGATTTTGATCAAAGTTGACATTAGGATGATAGCGAAGACTAACAAAGTGGGTCTCGCACGTTTTTTTTTCTTTTTTTTTAAGACCAAAAATAACGGTACCTGCCATACGAATTTTTTTTCGAAATTTTATAAATATTTTTTTTTTTCAAAAACTGTTTGACAGATTTAAAAAATAAAAACACGAAAAAATTTCATTAAGTTAAAGCTTTTGTTTTTGATTTTCTCAAAAACGGTACAACCGATTTTGATCATTCTTTTTTTTCTAAGGCTCCCTAAAACTTAAATAGAATTGTATTTTCAAATTTTCAAAATAATTTTTTTCTGATTTAAAAAAAAAAGTTCAAATTTTTTCTTTCAAAATTCAATATTTCGAAAACCCCATGCTAGATTTTTTTTTAACTTGATGAATAAAAGTTTTTTAATCAAAGGGCACGGTAGTGCCCAGCCAAGTTCTGGCACTACACCCTTTTTACAGGAACAAACTCAGGCGATTTTTGACCCTTTCCTACCTTCAGTACCAATGAAGGCAGAAACTTAAAACTCCAAATATATACTAAGCTAGTCAGGCAGAGGCGCCTCACCAAATATCAATTTTCTAGCATAATCGGTTCCTGAGATATAAGGCCTCAAAAATCACAAAAACCGTAACTGACTGACTGACTGACTGACTGACTGACTGACTGACTGACAGATCATCAAAATTATGGAGCACTTCCCGACATCGTAGAATCTTGTAATTTTGCACAACGGTAGGTCCTGTCATGTAAGCAGAGGAAAAAATCGAAAAATTGAAATTTTCCATTCAGGGGGCGTGGTATCTGCCCACTTTCTCCGAATTGTCTCCGAATTGGTGTTGGTTGAATGGAGCACTTCCTACTGCTGTAAAACGATGAAATTTGGTGAACCGGTAGGGCTTATATTGCATATAAGCAACCAAAAATTAACACCAAGGTTTTCCTTTCGGGGGGCGTGGTATCCGCCCACTTTCTCCGAATTGGTGTTGGTTGAATGGCGCACTTCGAACTACTGTAAAACGATAAAATTTGGTAAAGTGGTAGGGCTCAAATTGCATGCGAAGAAAAAAATATAAAATTAGCGGTTTTTTATTCAGGGGCGTGGTATCCGCCTACTTCCTCAGAACTGATGTAAATTATATATGGCGCCATTCCAATTGCAGTAGAACAATGAAATTTGGTAGAACGGTAGAAATTTTATTATTTAATGATTACTGAGTAAAATTTGATGGGCTTACTTGGCAAGTTTTTTTTATGCCCAATTCAAAAGGTTTTAAAAACTTGACCAGTTAGCCCATCAATTTTTACTCAGTAATCATTAAATAATAAAATTTCTCTATTACATTGTAGCTGTTTCAATATTATTCTACTTTAAATATTCGGTATTAAATCTTCATGAAGTAAGAACTTGGCGCACTTTTAGATCTCATTACTTTTCACGGCTGACTTGTTACACAAAGGTTTTTGTATAGAAGAACTTGGCTCTTTTTTTTAACATTTATGTTTTTGGTCTGATATAATCTACAAGAGAAAAAAAATATTATTTTACCCAAAAATAAAGGTACCCACCATAAAAATGTAAAAAAATTTAGTAAAATGGTTTTTAAAAATCGTATTTTTCTCGAAAAAAGCACCTAGAATTTTTGATAAAATTTTTTTTCTTTCAATTAATTTTTATAATCTTTAATTTAATAAAAAATTTGAAATTAAGATATTAAAGCTTGTACCTACCCATAGAACCATTTTTTCGATTTTTGAATTGCTCATTATCCACATAACGGATCTTAATGAAATTTTTTATAGAGAAGCTTCCAAAAAGTCTAAACACATTGCATTTCAAAACTTTAAAATAAATATTTTTTGAATTTTTGAAAAAAAAAATGTATTTTTCCTTTTTTTGAAAATTCGATATCTCAGAAACGGCTCAATATTTTTTTTTGTAAATTTAATTTTTTTTTCGAAAAATAATAAGAACTTTAAATTGGCATACCAAACTTTTTTCTTAAAAATCTTTTAAAAAGTTTGTATATAAAAGCTTTTTTTTAACAACGACTTATAATTTTTGTTCTGGCATGAATTCATATTTGCATAGCATTCTGTTTTTGCCCCTTACTACTAAAAGAATTAAACAAAATAATTTTATCCTTATGAACAGTTTTTTCTAATAACATTCGCTTTTAAAATTCCTAGTCTATTACATAGGAGCAAGTTCGTGGGACCCAGTCGTGCATTTTATTTTTTTTAGCATTACATTGTTTTAACTAAATGAAAGTATTTGAATTTTTTTTTTAATTCTGTGGAACAGTTTTTGAGAAAAAAAAAATATTTTATAAAATTTTGAAAAAAAAACTGTATATAGTAGGTATCGTTATTTTTGTCTTAAGAAACAAGGAAAAAAACGTGTGAGGCAAAAATTTTAAAATTCTAAAAATTCTGAGACCGGTTAATATGTTAATAACTACAATTTTAGTTTTCATGATTATCGAGGAGCAAAAGAATAAGATCATTCATTTTGAACCTTGTATATTTTTGTAAATGTTCAAGGACTTTCACAAATAATGGGCTTGTTATCCAGCCGCTTATAAGAGTATCTATTTGGGGCTCTTCTAAGCATATGGTCATGGAATCTTGCTCTTTGAAATATAGATACCGGTGTGGTGTACATATGTATACAATAAAGAGTTCCCAGCTGCTGTTACAATCCCGCAGATTATGATTATCTGCCTTCTTTCCCCCGGAGACATTTTTCCCAACTTTTTTTTTTGTCTACATTGAGCTATTACGTTTGGGAGCTTTGACAACCGTCATCAAACTGGTTTCCTGCAAATAATTTATATGAAAGAAGATTTTTGAAGTGCGTTTTCCGTTTTTTTGGAAATGCCTGAACGTTGTGTTTATTTAAGCTAGTTGCTCTTGACAAACTGATGTTTTCGATTTTTTTTAGGTGACAATATCTTTTCATTAAACACTTCATTAAGTCTAAGCCGACAGTTTGGTTTTGTTCCATAGCTAAAGGTACTTATTTTACACCTTTGCATATTGAAAAGCAAGATGTCTTGCTTGTGCATAAGTCTGGCCACAATTCATTATAGAAGAAAGTAAACTTCTAACATATCTTCTTCTGAGTTGTTAAACACTTTGGTAACAGTTTGTTTGGATGAGTACTCTTTAAAGTGTTACGGCTATTTTTCATCTTGAGCCTATAGCCCAATAGGCCAACGTGCTTTTTGAAATCCCAAAAGAATCCACGACTTTGAGCAAATCGGCCGCATTAGGAGTGGTTTTCTTTTTTTTTCTGGTAATTTTTACCATTATTGCAGAGATAAATCTTAACCAAATAGAACGAAAAATAATCATTTTACAAAAATTACCCAAATGGATTGATCAAAGTGATAGAAAAGGGGCAGATTATGACATGTCCAAATGTGATCGCCGTCGATTGTGCAAAAGTGTCCCGAGTGGGATATAAAACACAAAACTCAATTTTTTTAAACAAAGTAAATTGTTAATACGAGTATCTTGATTAAATTTATCATGTACATTACACTTCTTACTTGTAAACTGAGCGTGAGCATCATTTTGGAAAAATATACCTATACGTCTGGTAATAAAATAATTTAGATACAACTGTCGCGTCGTCTGGAAACAAACTTAGATTTTTTGGATGTGTAAACATTTTTGCCGGCGGTAGAGTTAACCGAAAACGTGGGTAAACTTATAGGTACGTTCCGTGTAGCCCTTTACGGTTGCACATTTCGGTTACAGTTACACGTTCCGTGTAGCAACTTACCTTACGGAAAATTGCATTTAAGACCCTGTTTACATTGGAAATATTGCGTACTTACTACAGCGTTACATTGGAAACTTTGAGTACTGAAATCCTGATTTTATTACTTTCCATTGTTGGTAGAGCTGTGTCTTGTCCATCTAGTGGCTTGTCAAACAAAAAATGTTTTGACGTTTTCGCTGCATGACAAGCATATTTGAGAATATTAACGTACATTATGTTCGTCAAGCATGTTTGGTACACCATGGTCAAAATTCTAATAAGAAGTGATGTTTGATAGCATGTTTGACGAATGTGAAAGCTCCTTTTTTTATCCATCAAATATTTATCATGCCGTGCTTGTCAAACAAATTTGAGAATGTGAACGCCCCTATTAATGCTCCTAGCAAATAGTTGTAGTATACTGCTTTTAAACGATGCGATATCACTCTGCAATTAGTAAGCATGTTTTCGAGAGACTTATGTGGTAGCTGGGTTAAGTTAGATATACATTGTTCAAATACATGACAAGCACATGCAGGTCTATTAGTAAATTCTGGTTGAAGTTGCATATACACACATCAAACATGAGTCTTCAATCTTTTATTTTTACATCGACGAAGTGGCGAGGGGACGTGTTGCGCTGTGTGAATTTGTTTTACGAATTTCTTTGATATTTTTGTAATTTTATCCGAGTAATTTGTTTTATTTTGCCTGTCCATTGTCCATTGGGTTGCCAGATCTTTCTTACGCCTCGACGGGACAAATGGCTAAAATAATGAAAAATCCCGGGATTTCAGCATATTGCCCTGGACAAAATAAAAATTCATAATATACGTGTTGATCAAAATAAATTAATTCTTTTATTAAATACTAATTAAATGAATTTTTGTCATTTGTTTGCCATTAGCAAGTATTTTTCTTTTGTCAATTTTAATGACAAAAATGTCAATTTGCAAAAACACATTCTTCGTTAAGTTAGATTTGTTTGATTGAAATTTTAAAAGTAATTTCTTAAAGTTTAGTCATAATGCTGCGATTGTTCTTTATCAATCAAAGATATTTAGGTACATAAGGCATTATTTTGTGAGTTTGAGTCTCAACCTGGAAAAAAATCTGCCCCGGCTGGACAGATGAATTTATGTCTGAAATCCGGGTTTTCTGACAACGCTATACCATTTCATCATACAATTTTTGTTTACTGTTTTAATTTTTTAATCAGTGCTTATGCTGTGCTGTGTTCTCATCTCTTCAACGTAGGGTAAGCTGGGGTTCATTTGACACCGGGGCACATTTGACTTTGCGTTTTTTGGTATGATCGTGTCCTTAAAAAGAAAAGTTTGGATGAAGGAAGAAGCGTAGTTTGATTTAAAAAACGTTATGAAATTTGGCAGTCTTTCTTTAACTCTTCGTGGAGTACCACGTGTTCTCGTGTTTTCTGTGTGTCTCATCTAATTGTTGACCACCGGTAAGTAAGCGATTTGTGAACCTAATAAAATTAATTTTTCTATCGTGAATGTTATGATAGTACTATGTGAAAATATAATATTAGTTATTAAAAAAAAAAAAAAACTTATAAAGTTCCTTCGGGGCACCTTTGACTTTTGCAAAAAATATTTGTTTGACGTTGATTTTGGGAAATTATATATTAAATAAATTGTTTAAAAAATGTCGATATCGATAAATTTGAACTAAGATTTGCATGAACTGATTTTTTTGTATGTTTATAAATGAAATAATTTATGTTTTTTATTCTTGTTGTTTTTTTTTAGAAAGTACACTCAAAAAATTTCGTGTGTAAATATTACTAATTCATGCGTGCATTCTACGAATTTTATTCGTGGTTTTCAGCCACGAATAGTATTCGTAGAATGGACGTTTACTAGTACATTTTACGAATATTCGTAGAAAAACAAACGTATATTGTACGAATACCATTGGTACAATGTACGAATATTATTTTAATATTTACCAATGCCATTTGTATATTGTACGAATATCATTGTAATATTTTCTAATGCCCTTGTATTTCATTCGTAAATTATACAACTCTATTCGTATATTGTACGAATATTATTGTATAACTTACTACCATTAAATATGTTCTCTGAAATTTCCTTAAATACCTATTGTAAGAAATAATAACAAAAGGTATTTATGTTGTAAGTTAAAAATAGATTTTTAATTCATTTTATTGTCATATATATGAAAAAAGTTAAAAATTAATTAATTCATTATAAATATAATTAACAATCAATATAATATTTAAAAACTCCTCATTTTATGTACTTAGGGCCACTGAAAATAAATTTAACATTTAAAATTGAAAACTTCCGAAAAAAAAATTTACTTACATTGAAATTCTTTTAGGAACAAAATTCCCACATATGTATGCTTTGCTACTTCTGGATGCTGTATTTTAAATATAAAATAATAAGCTTTAAGGCAAATGTATGTCTAGGTACTTACCTCGTCTTTTCGAAAAAAGCAGATGTTAGTCTGATCCACCACTCCAGCACTTTATAAATAATATCACGTTTCAACGTATTGACTAATGGAATACTTTTAATTTTTAGAACTGAACACATATTATTTTTTTACTCATGATTAGTAAATAATACTAATGCGCACTTCATGAAAATACGAAGTTATTAGTACATTCTACGCATAATGCGTACGGTCAACCTACGAATGAATTCTGTCTACTAATATTAGTTTTACTTAGTAAATAGTACGAACTTATTAGTAAATACTACGAATGCAAGAGATTAAAGTACGAAGTCATTCGTACGAGAAATTAACGAATGTTATTAGTTATATGTACATGTACACAATAATTCGTACATTGTACTCAAAAAACTTGTTTACTTCTTGCTTACGAATACAATTAGTGTATTAAACGAACAGATTCGTGGATACTACCACAGTTATTAGTAAAACTTTACAAATGCATTCGTAGATGTAGCAGTGTACAAATACTTCGTACATGTTACGAATATTCGTACAATGCACGAATATTTTCTTTACGAATATCATTCGTAGCCATTTTACTAATAAATTTTTTGAGCGTGAATTTATTGATTTATTTTTTTCGTTATATATTATTTAATAAATTGTTCAAAAACAAAAATTTACTTTTTTACTATTCAAACAACAGAGATCCATTGATACTTTTAGAAATTTAATGCAAACGATGTGGAGTTTAATCCACCATTGTCAAATGTACCCCCCCTTTTAAAGTCAAAGGTGCCCCACTACCGGGGCACTTTTGACAAAATGACTTTTTTAGAAAACATTTTTCTTTAAAATGTGGAAATGTTTTAAAACAATAAAATATATGTTAGCATAAACTTGAATAATCAATAAATCAAATACAAAACAAAACAATGGAATACATTAACAGTTTTTGGAAATACAGACTTTTAAAAACTAAGTGTCAAATGTACCCCCTTCTCCCCTACTATACGCAAATGAACCAATAAAAGCGTGATCAATTAATCTTGCATATACTTTTTCAATGCAGTACGCTAGATTGAAGGAAAATCAAAAAATTTTGATTTTTCTTCAAGCCTACATCCAATCTATACGTGTGACTTTTTCTAATTTGTAAGTACACATGCTTGCCATGCATTTGAACAATGTAGATATATCTGACTATAAACGCAATTGCTGAGGTTGAGAAAAATTCGGAGTTATCGTTCATTCTTCTTTCTGGTTTCCTTTATTTATATTTGGTGTTGGCTCAGTGAAATTCGCTTAACTGAGTAGAGTAAGGAGTGCGAAGAGATGCCTCCTTTTCGCATGAACAAAGTATACTTATACAAAAATCGCTGTATTTAAAAGCACCCATGCAAACGATGGGAAGCCAAAAGAGAAACAGAGATTAAAAATCGGTTTCGTGTAAAAACAGTCTATTTTCTATCAGATAACATCTCTGTTTGAATATAAGTATAAAAATGTAATTCTGTCTAAAACAACATCCCTGTTTAAACATAAGTTAAACAAACTTTACGTTACGTTGCGGAGACCAATAGTGCGTTCTTTTTCTTACAATATTTAAATTATGAAATAGATAGGTTTGTTCCTTTACTTTGAAACTCTGCTACAGACACGTCAAAATAAGTCTGAGGAGTAAGTTCAATTCCAATGTAAACACTGTCTTGAAATTAAAGATTAAAAAGTCAATCATAAGGGATACATTGTGGGGAAAATAGTGGCTTGATTTGAATATATTTAAAGTCACAAACTAATATACGATTGCATTATATCTTTATTGGGTTCGGCACTTGGACCAAATTTCTTATAGTTAACATGGATTTGCGAATAGATTGAATCGATTTGCGTTTGGGTTAAATTGATCAGCTATTTGGTTAAATAAACTTTCCAATAATTAACATATAGTATGCTTTAAGAATAATGTATAATTCTCTTCAAAAAAGTTACCTTATTCTTGCGTAAAACAAGGTATTACTCTGACTTGGCACAAGTCTCATTTTACTTACATAGGTACTAATACAAATTCAGCCCAAGAAACGCAAAGCTCATACTGTTTTAAGTACCCAAGTACTTTCTTCATTTGGAGTACCTATAGTTTCTCACTTGACAACCTGGAAATCTTGTTTGGATTGAACTTTTGATTGCCAAAAGTTCCCCTATCCTTGGAAGGTTTGAGTAATGAACATTCATCGAAATGTCCAGTTTCTGTTTTGGCAGAGTAGCAATCCCTACGGAACTCAAACAGAGTTTCTGCTTGTGATGGGTATATTTTGCCTTTGTACCTACATAAGTTCTCAATCAACACTACTCTGACCTACGTCGCACTGCGCCGCAACGCACTCTATCCCATCCAGATCCACTGTGTTTCCCAAAGTTATCGCAACTTTGAATGGCAGATTTGCAAATTTTACGTTTTCTCTTTCATGCTCGGCTAGCCATGGTTAGTCATCCTTTTATTTCCTTCAAGAACTAAGTAGTCATTTTCTTTGCATTTAGTTAACGGCTGGCTGAACTTTGAAAAGGGAATTGATTCGTTAAAGTTTTGCGCGAGATCGACCCAGCTACGTGGATAAAAATGAGTGTGTGTGTGTGTGTGAGTTGCACTAAAGGAGTTCATAAAGCTTCACCCTTGAGTGTGTTGGCATTGGCATATGCTGTAGCTATGTAGCCTACATTTACTTGATTTCGCAATGGGAGCTGAAGTTCTGGTTAGGGCGGGCGAACAGCCAAGTCTTTTCTTGTTTCCGGTATGGTAGTTCTACGATGGATATGAATGGCTTACCGTTATGTACATAGGTATTTTGTTCCTCAAGTGGCAAAGTGCATGGTTTCTCTTGAATTTCTTTACTGCGAACACTGTGCAGAGTGAGCTTATGCGGTGGGGGAACCAGTGGTGTACAGGTGCAGGAAGTTGGTTTTTGGCTCGCGCAAAATTGACTACGTCAATTTCGCCTTCGTTGCTGCAATTTCGGTTATTAAGTAATTGTGAGTTTTCAATTTTCTTGTGGGAGCAATTAGGAGACATTATTAGAGCTTGGCTGCTGTGGCAGCTATAAAAGCGTGGGCGTTCCGTTCCTTTCAGTTAGTGGTTTTGTAAAGACGTGTTGGTTATGCATCACATGTTATGAATATTTCATGGAGGTAATTTAGATATACCTAGTTTCCTTTTGTTGAAAAGTGAGAAACGTGTTGCATATGGAAATAGTTGGGTTTTATCTGTTGAATAAGGTATGTATCTATGTATGTGTGTGTGTGTGTGAATTTAAGCTATGTGGAGAATACTTAAATCTATCAATAAATATGAAATTAGTTTAAATTATAAAAGAGAATAAAGATTATGAAAAGTCTTCTTTCACATTAATGAGAAGATATGCAGAGTTGAAGCGAGATTGGACTTTGTTAAATACCTGCTTTGAATTGAAATAAGTTTGAATTAACTCAACAACAACAAAGTGAAGATTTGCAAGTTTATGAAAAAGTTACATTTTCCCTTAATTGTTAGCAAACGACAGCTGATATTCCTGTTGCACACGACAAAAAGTTATTGATAAAATGTACATTTCTAGATTGTCTCAGTACTGTTTCATTGGTATGTAAGATCTTAAAATAACGTTGAGATACCTATTCACTCTAATTTAACTCGGTTTAATCAATCACCTCTGCGAAAATCGGTATAAGTTAATCCTTTTGCATACATTCCATGTATGCCCCCGGCCCCGGGAGCCGATGGCATACCAGCCGAATTATTTCATCACGACACGAGCCAGCCTTACGTCAAGTAGTTCATGATATTATAGCGCACGTATGGGAGCAGGAAGAAATACCAGAAGACTGGCGAAAAAGTATAATATGCCCCATACAGAAGAAGGGAGATATCACAACGTGCAGCAATTATAGAGGTATCACGTTGTTGAATACCGCCTATAAGATACTCTCCTCTATCCCACAAGACCGGATAACCCCTACGCTAAAACCATCATCGGAAAATATCAGTGTGGTTTCATTCCAGGCAAATCAACAACTGATCAGATCCTTACCCTTAGGCAAGCGATGGAAAAATGTCTAGAATTTAACATCCCAACATACCATCTGTTTATAGACTTTAAGGCCGCCTATGATAGCATAGCCAGGGTAGAACTTTACAAAGCCATGAGAGAATTCGACATCCCAAATAAATTGACACGACTATGTAGGTTGACCATGACCAACGTAACAAGCCAAGTTAGAATAGTCGGATTGCTATCCAGACCAATCAACATCTTTAATGGACTCCGACAAGGGGACGGTTTCGCCTGCCTCCTCTTCAACCTGGCGTTGGAGAAAGCAATCCGTGTTGCTGGCACGGCAACAAGAGGGACCATCGTCAACAGGTCCAGCCAGTTACTAGCTTACGCAGACGACATCGACATCATCGGAAGAACCGAACAAGCTGTACACGATTCCTTCATCCAGATCGAATAGGCGGCACAAAATCTGGGGCTGCACATTCGTGAAGGTAAAACAAAGTACATATGGTGGCGTCGAATGCGAGAGGAACAGTTGGTCAAACAATCAAGGTTGCGGAGCACGAATTTGAAGTGGTGCAATCCTTTAAATACCTTGGGTCAATAGTAGCAGCCGATAACAATATAGAAGAAGAAATACGCGGGCGGCTTCTCAAATCCAACAGAGCCTACTATAGTCTGTCAAAGCTCTTCAAATCCAGAAATCTCACCATAACTTCAAAACTGCTGCTGTACAGAATTATGGTCCTGCCAGTACTCACATATGGATCCGAGACCTGGGTGCTTAGCAAAAGGCACTCCGACCTCTTAGCTGCGTTCGAGAGAAAAGTCTTAAGGAGAATTGTTGGCCCCATATGTGAAGAAGGACGATTCCGGAGACGGTACAATCATGAACTGTTCGCAATCTACCTTGAAGCAGATATCGTGACAAAAATTAAGCTCGGTAGACTCCGGTGGGCAGGGCACCTAGCTCGCATGAGCGAAGAGGAACCTGCTCGGAAAGTTCTTTGTGGTATATTCTATGATAGACGGCAGCGTAGTATAGACCATGCTTGCGCTGGGGAGATGCAGAGAGTGCAGAGACTTGTTGAAAGAGGCCAGGACCGGAACCCGGTTGTCAAGCCGATGATGATGATGATAACTAACATCCAGAAAAAAATTTTTTAAACGAGAACTTTTTCTGTGGGTTAATAAAATATGTTAAAAACTACTTAAGGTATGTTTCTTAAAGTAATGTAGTCAGAATTGTTTAAAATTAACAACTTAGAATGTTATATGTTATGTTATGCACTATATTTCAAGATTGTCTACTTAAACGAATGACATATTTAAATCAAATAACTACTGTTTATTAATTTGACACATATGTCGTTTTTAACATAAAACAATCTTCTTCTTGTTCTGATTAAACGAGTATCTAGGTTAAACAAAATCAACCCGATTTATCCTGCTTCGTTAATGGGCAACAAATTTCAAAAGAATAATTTCTTGTTTGATTGAACCGAGTGGTGATGGTCAAAATAACACATATTACTATTTATTTTAACTAACTGAAGATTATTATTAAAATTCCGCACCAATTTGGTCAAAACAATCAATTAGATTTATTTAATTAACTAATCGAGTTGACTGGTGTAATATTAACTGGGTAAGTTTCCAAGATGTATATTAGCATCAATCTCACTTGGCTAATTTTTCACACGAGTCTTACCTTATTTTTAACCGAACATTATTCTGCGTGATGAAGTTTTCCTTATCATTCTTACTGTCGATATGTTTTTACGTACTATATGGCAAGTAAGATAATTGAACTCAAGATTTTGATCGAACTTTAGGTTATGACAGGGTTGGTTGAAATTGTGTATAATTAGACAGCCTAAACTTAAGTCTCACCTATCGTCTTCCCAATTACTGTTGCGTGTTCTATAGGTGGAATATTTGGCAATTAAAGAAGCTCTGTCTTGGTTAAAAGAAAACGCGATATCAATCGAAGATATCCTCATCTTCTCAGACAGTCAGCAGCCATTAAATCAACTGATTCTATCTCTACCAGCTCAATAACAGCCCTTAACTGCCGATCGCTTCTGATGGAGCTGGCGCAGCAGTATAACATTCACCTCCTCGCAGGGGCCACTGGGGACATTTAAAAACTGGAATCTGCATTTCCAGATGAGTCAGATCAATATCACCACCTGTTGGGCGATAAAACAGATTTGGCCAAACCCGAATCTGAAGGTCTCCAAATGTTTAATTTCTTTAATCAGATCGTACATTGGCTCCGTAATAAGTGTTATAAGAAGACATTATTTGATTGCCAAGCCCGCAACATGGACGAAGAATAGGAGGAATCGATTGCTCACCTTCTCTGTGCATGTCCTGCTTTATACCAAAGACATGAACTTCCTCTGGAAGATTTCTACTACAATGAACTTAGTGATCTGACAAAGATATAGGCAATCTTATTTGCTCCATAATGAGTTCCAATTGGTTAAGCAATTAGGGAGAAAGTCTCCAATGTGGTATCACAATTCAAAAGCTGAGTACTAAAAAGTAAGTTTTGCAAGTCTGTCGTTCGACTACAACCTAATTGGCTTGACATATTTTCTTCTATAAGCTTTGATAGATAACATTTTTAAATTTTTCATTCAAAACTTTTTTTTAAAATCAAAATAACAGTACCCACAGTACGCAATTTGTTTTGTAAATTTTAGTTGACATTACGATGATAGCGAAGACTAAAAAAGTGGGTCTCTCAATTCTGTCTGTCTGTCTGTTCGACTATACAGCCTAAGCGGCTGGGCCAATTTTCATTATGCACTTGGTAGATATCATTTTTAATTTTCCCTCCATACGTTTTTTTCTTTTTTTTTTAAGAATAAAAATAACGGGACCTGCCATATCTACATATTTTTTCCGAAATTTTATAAATATTTTTTTTCTCAAAAACTGTTCAATTTTTTTTTTTCAAAACTCAATATTTGGAAAACCACATGCTCGATTACTGACTAAAATTTGATGGGCTTACTTGGCAAGTTTTTAAAACCTTTCGAATTGGGCATAAAAAAAACTTGCCAAATGATCCCATCAAATTTTAGTCAGTAATCATTAAATAATAAAATTTCTCTATTACATTGTAGTTGTTTCAATATTATTCTACTTTAAATATTCGGTATTAAACCTTCATGAAGTAAGAACTTGGCGCACTTTTAGATCTCAGTACTTTTCACGGCTGACTTATTACACAAAGGTTTTTGAATAGAAGAACTTGGCTTTTTCTTAACATTTATGTTTTTGGTCTGATCTCACTCCTTTTTGCAAAGATTTTAATGTTTTGCCATGTAAAAATTTCGAAAGATACGGAAAAATAGAAGGGTGGACTCTACCTTATAAAATCAACTTAGTTTATAGCTTCCTATTTTTTTTTGTATATTTTCTTTTTGTAACTGGTTGTTTTGATTTGCGCTTCAGTTGTTTCTTCTTGTCCTGGCAAGATACCTAACACTAACATACCTACCTTAATTATAAATACTAGTACCTACATCCGCTCAAAACCATAAAAAAGCAATAATTGTTGAGGATGCGATGATGTTTTTGTTGCAATTTTAACTCCTTTTTTTAAATGCAGGTAGATCACCAATTAACTGCCTAATTAGTGGTTTTATTATACTTAGTTCGGATTGACATTTGATAATCTGTCAAAATAGTCGTGCAAAATAAGAACTCTTAGAAAAATCAGTAAAATTAAAGTAAAAACCGTGAATTTAATCAAAATTCTTAGTTAAAGTGACTTATTATCAGTGGCGAGGCGTCATATTGTTCAAGTCGTGCATGAACGACTAGCTTACAGGCGACATTATTTTAATTTCTATCTAATTAACCCACACCTCATACTTATACTGTTCGTTCATTCCTTATAGTTATATCTAATGTATACGTACATATTTTCCATTTTCCAACTCGCGCATTCCTTCTCTGTACTACCCAAACAAAACAAAACGAACAAGCTACCTGCTACTGTTTTGTTTTCACTCAACCGATCAGTATCTACCCAAGTCGTTCATACGATTTGGCAACGAAATGAACCCATAGAAAGCATACAAGAAAAAAAAAAAACAATTCGCTCGTTGTAGGGAGCATTTCGTGCAAATCTGTTTTGAACGAGTAGAGCTTTTTTTTTAATACATAGAATGATGGAAATGAGGAAAACGGGTAGCTAGGGCGTAGGTACGTAGTTTATTTATTTATTTAGGTACATATTCCAATATTTAATTTTTTTATTTTTTCGAATATGAGAAATGAGACGCGCGTCGGTCGTTCATAGGGACGGTTTCGTTCAAATCAGTTTTGAACGAGGAATGCTTTTTTTACTGTGGAATGAAGGAAATGAGGAAAACGGCTAGCTGGTACTTAATCAACACATACTACCTATTTATTATTGACATAAAAATAAAAACATTATAATGTACCTTTATATAAAAAAAGACTTGTTTGACTTCTTGGCATTGCAAATAAGAATTTTGAAACTGAACGACTACATTTTTTAGGCACGCGTCGCCGCTGCTTATTATAACCTCTGCTCAAGGAAAATATAAAAGTTTTGAGTAAGTTGTAGATTATAAGGCATAAAACCATCTATAAATAAAACCGCATAAACTTAACCTCAATAAATGAGCAAAAGAGGATTATCAGACACCTCTCCAGAAGCTTACGAAACCGAAAAAAGAGGCTCTAGATACTGCTATACTATGGCCAGCGAAAATATTGTTATCAATAGAGACGTATTGAAAGACCTCCTCCGGGAAAACAACACCGAACTTATCAAAGAACTGCCGACTAAAAGTGACTTTCAGAGTCTATTCAATGAAATAAATACCCTAAAAATCAAACACGATCAAATTTCGGCCAAAGTCGCACAGCTAGAAGACAAAAATAAGCAACTAGAATCGCAAATCGATAAATTAATGCAAAAAAGTTCAGAAAAAAATCTAATTGTAAGGTTACCTGTTGAAATAAATGTTGACATGACCGAAAAAGCCAAATCCGTTTGTTCAGGTTTGCTCAGTTCCGACACAAACGACGAAATCGAAAGCGCCTATAAAGTTTCATCCAGAGATACCAACAAAGCAACAGTAGTAGTCCAAATGAAAACACAACACACGGCTTTGAAAGTACTGCGCAACTCTGGGCAATTGAAGACTGCATCCTCAGGCATCTCCATTAGCAAAGACCTACTGTTAAGTCGACAATTTAGTAATTGTTTAGGTTCGTCTCGTACTCAAAACGTTGGCTATTACGCCGTCGTTTACCTCTATAAGCGATAACGCTATATTATAGAGCGAGCAGAGAATAATGAAGATAGTTCCAATCTAAGCGGGTAGCTCTTTAAAAGGGAACAATCTTGAATTAAAAGTATGTTTTAAATCGAGCGAGTTGCTCTTGGAAATAAAACACACTGGTTGGCGATTGAGAAGTGACTACATTTATTTAGGATTTTCATTTGTGTTTTATACAAAAATTAGTGTTCAATTTTCATTCAACTATTAATTCAATTTCTTAGTTTCACGGCCTTCGACAATTGAACCCCAATCACTTCACACCTTGCTCTTGCATATCGCCATATCAGCATTATTGTCTATGTTCCTCATATATTTAACAACGAGGGCCATGCAGTAGATACGTTTGGTGGTAACATGAACCCTTAATACTTGGAGTATATTTATGTGAATGCTTATCACATTGAATAGATGAGCAACGTATTTTTAATGTATGCACATTAAATGATTTAAGCTGATATGGCGCTATGAGTACGTTGGGAGGTTTCAATTATCGAAGCTCGAGATAATAAATGATCACTAGTGCGATCCCTTCACAATCCTACTTTTATACAAAATAAATGCTTATCTTACAATAAATTATTTCTAAACAAAATGTACAAATATACAAAAAATGTAATGTAATGAAATATGAATAATTTGATATTGCCACAGGTTGATTCCTGTATATCTGTTGGAGGTGTTGCTGTTGGGTGTTGGTCGTGCTATTTTGTAAATGGTGTCGTGTTGTTTATGTTATTTTGTTTGTTGTTCTATTTGGTAAATCGAATTATGCTGTGTGTGGTGTTATTCTATTGTTGTCGCAACATGCTGGGTCCCTCAGTTTGGAACGACAGAGAAATCGATGTCCTCGAAGGAAGTCTCAGTGTTTCGCCGTTCCTTCCTTATTGTTTGCGTTGATCTTTTCATTGGAGTAGGCTGTCGATTTCTTCTTCGAACTATGATAATGACAGCTATGAGGAAGATTACAAGCAGGAACCCAGTAGATCCAAAAAGCGAGTACTGATGAATTCGGTGGGTCCTGATTTCCTTCAAGATATTTTCTTGACTCCTTTGAAGTTCTATTGCAGTTTCCAGTTTTGATATTTCCAAAGAAATATTTGACTGATGTAGGATCGGTTGTTGCTCCGTTTTGGAGTTTAACAAAGTTAACTGGTCAGAGATGTTGAATGATGGCAAAAATGAAGATTTCAATCTACTTGTCATCGTTTGTCTTCCAATAACTGTTATAAACTGGTCATGGATCATGCAGTTTGTTGGCAGCTTCACTATCCCACTACCTCTGAAGATGGTCGGTACTGAATTGAAGTCGCAATTGATGTTGACTGTCGTTGAATTTGGAACACTATAGATCCAAGTGTTCTGTTGATGCATCTCAATCCAGTAGGCCTTTGCTGGGATGTCTTTTATCTGACATGAGTCTATTAGTTCATGGTTGTGTTGAATTATGTTAATTTCACATGAGCTAACTGAAGCTCCAGCTGTATATAATGGATGTTGGAGAGTACACCAGTAAGTTTCAAATAGCCTTTCTTTGCAACGTAAGAATTCGTCTTCGTTGATCGGGTAGTAGTGGTTTACTTGTAGATTCATCAGTAAATACTCTGCTGATGGAATGATGCACGTGAATTTTCCATTGTTGAAGGTTGGAACTGGGAGTACTTTATAAAGTTTGAATTCTTCGTTGTACAGCAAAGGAAGAGTTATTTCTATTATGATGTTGCTGCCAGTAACTCTTCCCCTCAAACTTAAGGTTTTATACAGTTGGAGTATTGATTCATGATGCCTCTCTCCAGGAATCATTAAAGATCGAGGAATATTTTCATGAATTTTCGTAAGTTCGTCTTTAAATTGTTGCACTGTAAGGATGAGTGGATGTATCCTTCCAGTGTGTGTTGAAAGCACAATATCAAGCAGTATGCTCTGAGTCGACTTATAATTTATCATTATAAGGATGGCGTTTAGAGCAGCTGAGGAGAACATCTTTATGTTTTCATACCTCTTTGTTTCATTATTGAGTTTCATAACCATTGTACTCAAAAGCTGAATCTGTTTCTTATTTTCCAACTGTTCTTTTTTAAAGATGTTGACAGTAGAATCAACTATGGTCGTCTGATTTTTCATTAGATCAAGTATATGCTTCTCATTTTCGTTAACGGTTTGAATTGTTTCCTCATACTTGTCAGCGAATCTTTGATCAAGTATTCCAAATAGTTCATTGGTTACCGTTCCGATGAAATCAAAGGGTGATCGTTTTTGTCTTCTCATTGAGTCGTCATTAGCATGAAGCAGGATTTCGTTGTTGAGGTCAATTTGTTGAAGTTGGTGTTGAAATTGTCTCAATGTTTCTTCACACATTATTGACTTTACTTCTGTAAGTTCTGTTGATGTACAAAATGTTTCCATTGCTTTGACTAGTTTTGCATAAGTTTCGAACTCATGCCAGTAGTTAGTCATGTTAAAAAACACAATTGTCTTCCAGGAACTAGAAATAAGATTTGCTTGTCCTACATCTTCGAAGTATATTCCTGGTTGGCTTTCAAATGGTGTAATTTCGACTTTCTGCTGATAAGGTGTGGGTACGGAAGTAGTCAAGTTCAGTAGTCCGAATAGTATGAATAGCCAAAAGAGCGGTTGTACTCGATTTGTTGATACATTTATTTGTCGCACTGGTGTATCTGGTTGTTCATTTTCTATAGGCAATCGACACAATTTTATGATGGGCCGCTTAAAATGTTTATTGTTGCTAAACACTGTTGCAGCTCGAACAATATTGTCGTTTCCGGGATGTACTTCCGATATTTTTCCCATCATCCAGGTTGTTGGTGGTAGCCGGTCTTCTTTTATGAGCACAATGTCACCAACTTTAATGTTTTCTTCTTTTTGTTTCCATTTGGAAAGTTGTTGGAGTTGCGAAAGATATTCAGATGACCAGATCTTCCAAAAATCTTGAGTCATTTTTTGAATTAACTGCCACCGAGATCGGAATGTTTTTCTCTCTTCAATTGTTGGTTCGGGAACTGCATTAAGAGAACTTCCAATCAAGAAATGTCCAGGGGTTAGAATTGTGGTATCACCAACATCGTTTTGGATTGTAGTTAGTGGTCGAGAATTTAAACAAGCTTCTATTTGTGTCAGCAAGGTTGATAGTTCCTCAAATGTTAGGATAGTTTCACCAATAACTCGTTTAAGGTGATATTTTGTTGATTTAACACTTGATTCCCATAGTCCACCGAAGTGAGGTGATGCAGGGGGTATGAAGTGCCATTGAATTTCGTCTATCACGAGCTTTGATGATGCGTCTTCCTCACAACGCCTTACGATCGCTTGCATCTGTTCTGGTAAACATCCTCTTGAAGCATGATCAGCTGGATTGTCAGATGATCGTACATGCCTCCAACATGTTGTGTTTGTTGCCTCTTGTATTTCCGACACTCGGTTTGCAACAAATGTCTTCCAGGTAGAGGGACATTTCTGGATCCAGGCCAATGTTATAGTTGAATCTGACCAGGCAAATATTTGTTTAACTTGCGAGCCAAATGTTTTCAATGTTTCTGCCAGTAGTTTTGATAGAAGATGAGCACCACATAGTTCTAGTTTTGGAAGAGGGAGTTTCTTTCTTATTGGTGCCACTTTTGTTTTTGCAGCTAAGATTGTTGTAACATAAAAACCACTTGGCAGAGCTATTCTTGCATAGACTACTCCTGCATATGCTGCTTCAGAAGCATCACAAAACCCATGAAGCTCAATGTGTTTATCCTTTGTGGTACCTATCCATCTTGGGATTCTGATGTCTTCAACTGCTACTAGATTCGTCTTCAATTTGTTCCATTGTTTCTGAAGTTCGATTGGAAGTGGCTCATCCCACTTGATTTCAGCTTGCCAAATACGCTGCATTAAGATTTTTGCGCTAACAGTCACTGGAGCCAACCATCCAAGAGGGTCAAATAGTTTTGCTATTTCGGATAAGGTTTTTCGTTTGGTAAGTATGGTTTCTGTATCGATGCTTGTGTCTAAGTTCACTTTAAATTGAAAAGTGTCACTTAAGGGATTCCAGTGGATTCCCAAAGTTTTGATTGTTTCTTCCTTCATGACATCTATATTCTGTTGGCTTCGTAACTCGATTGGTATATGTTGAAGTAGTTTTTTGTTGTTAGCAGCCCATTTTCGCAGGTGAAATCCTGCACCACTTAACATGTCCTTAAGTTCCTTCTGAGCATTTCTGCATTCTGTCATCGTGTCGCCTCCCGACATAACATCATCAACATAAAAGTCATGTTTGACTATTTCTGCAGCGACTGGATACTTTTGTTGTTCGTCTTCAGCTAGTTGTTGAAGAGTTTTAATAGCCAAGTATGGTGCAGATGCTGTACCATAAGTGACAGTAGTAAGCTTATATTCTTTAATGGGTTGGTCAATAGAACTTCGCCACAAAATTCTTTGGTAGTCTTGATGGTCTTCGTGTAGTTCGATTTGGCGGTACATTTTTTCTATATCTGAAGTAAAAACGTATCTGTGTTTTCTCCACCGCATCATAATTGTTGTAATATCGTCTTGCAGCTTGGGGCCTACCAACATCAACTGATTTAGGCTTACTCCAGTTGTTGATTTTGCCGATCCATCAAATACAACTCTTAGTTTGGTTGTTGTACTTGTAGGTTTAATGACGGCATGATGAGGCATGTAGAAAATATTGCCTGTTTTCGGATCGGTTTTGAGCACTTCTTTCATATGTCCCAGGTCTAAGAACTCGTTAATTACTCGTGTGTATTCAAGTTTTAGATTCTGGTCCTTGTTAAGTTGCGTTTCCAACTGACGGAATCTCGCTATTGCTCGATTTTTGGATTCACCTAGTTGAATAGTTTTGAGCGCATCTTGCTTAAATGGGATTTTGACAATATATCTCCCATTTTCTTTTCGGTAATATGTTTCCTTATATAATTGTTCGCACCGTTTATCTTCTTCCTTTTGAAAAATTGGTTTGGAAACTTCTTCTAGCTCCCAGAATTTTTCTAGTTGCTGATCAAGTGAGATCTGTACCACCAGTCCAGTGACACTGTAGTTTTCAGATTCATCGTTTGATGTTCGCCCAGATATTAACCACCCCAACTGTGATTTCTGAGCTATAAGCGAATTTGCCGCATCTCGTTTAATTCCGTCAAGAATTATATCGCCATACGCATCAGCGCCGATTATCATATCAATCGGTCCAGGAACATTGAAAGTAGGATCAGCGAGTTCTAGCTGATCCAAATTTCCAATTTTAAGGCAATTTGTAGTTTTGGATGGTAGTTGTCTTGTGAGTTTGGGGAGTACCAGAGCTTCTAATTGGAGATTAAACTCTGTAGGAAAGTGTGGCTTTATTGTGACAACTACCTTGTTTTTAGCAGTTCCTGCTTTTGTTGCACCCAAACCACTAACTTCAACACAAATATTATGTCTTTTGAGTTTTAATGTTTGTGCGATAGATTCAGTGATCAATGATGCTTGCGATCCAGGGTCGATCAGTGCTCGTATTGTAACACTGCGGCCAAGTCCGTCTTCATTGCTTATCTTCAATATGGCTGTTGCAATAATGACATTTTGATTCTGTTCGCTATGATTTACTTGTTTTATTGTTTTCGATGAGTTTTGTTGAACTGAATCTGATTGTTTTTGTGGAAGTCTTTCAGTCCATTCCATGTGTAGGAATGAATGATGCTTTTTGTTGCAATGATGGAAATTTCTTTTGCTGAAGCATTGAGATTGCTTGTCATGTCGTAAGCAGTTCAAGCAAAGCTTAGCTTGTTTGCAAAGTTGCCACCTTTCTTTTGGTGTAGAATTCAGAAATTTTTGACATGAGTAAATAATATGTTCACCTTTGCAAATGGGGCATTGGAAGTTCTTTGTATCAATATGAAAGTTGCGAAGTGTATGCTTCGGTTCTTCAAACGATTTTTGTTGTTTTTTAGTAGAAGCAAGGACATCTAGTGCTTGGTAACGTCTCTCCAGAAAATTCAGAAGCGTCTTCAGAGCTGGCATTTTGTTTGGTTCTGTTAGCCCTTGTTCGAATAGGTTTCTGCTTTCAGTATCAAGAGCTTTTGTTGTCATGTGGACTACCACTGGGTCCCATGATGTAGTGTCAAAGCCCATGTTCTTGAGTGCTGCCAGTCCTTCTTTTATGGCATCATAAGTGTTCTTGATAAAAGTAGCTGAAGGAATGCTACTTGGCTGGCCAGGCTTAAACATCTTTTCTAAATGAATGTATACAATTTTCCTTTCATTATTGTATCGGCTTTTAAGAATTTCCCAGGCACTATTGTAATTTTCACTAGAGAAAGTCAGATGTTTAATCAAATGAAGCGGCTCCCCCTCTAAATGCGTCTTTAGATATTCCATTTTTTCTGACGTACTGATGCTCGTTCTGCTGTGTATTATTTTCGAGAAAAGATCATAGAATGGTTGCCATTCTAAGAAATTTCCTTTGAAAGTCGGGATTTTTAGTCTTGGGAGCATTGACTCCGATTTGTCTTCTTTTAGATTGTTGTTGTTGCCATTGCCTAGCTTTGATGCCATTTGATGAAGGAATCTATTTATGTCCTGTTTGACATCTTTGTATTCGTTGTTTGTTACATACGGTTCTTTTAGATCTTCTTCCGATGCATTTGCCATGAAGTCCTCATGCAGATCGGTTATGTTGCGAAGCTGCTCAAGCAACATTTTTTGTTGGTATTCATAGATTTCCCTCGAGTAATCTTGAAATGTTTCCTCGAATTCTTCCAAGTTTTCCACAATGGCGACCACCTTTAGCTTGAGTTTTTTCAACCTTTGATTTTGGACTTCACTTATATTATCTTTGTTCTTCGGGTCACGATCAGTGGTTCTTAGTGTTTCTGGGATTGGATTTAGTGAGTCCAATTTATTTTTGAACTCTTCGTACACAGACTTCACTCGGTTGTACGTATCCCTCTGCATATAAGGAGTGTCTTTCTTCACGGTCGAAACTATTTTCTTATGGTTTGAGTCAAACTCTGACCATAGTTCACTAAGGCGTTGAAGTCTTTCTTCCTTATACCTTTGAGTTTTTCTTGAGGCACTGTCTTTCCCTAAATTTCTATGAAGGTTATCGATTTCCTCAGCCAAGGTTTTCTGCTTGGCAACGATGATGAAAACTTCAGTTTCGTCCAACATGATGACTATTTTATTTTTAATTTAGTTGTATTTGATTTGTATTTTTCGGAATCGTAAATTTTATTTTCGTAGTTTTAGTTTGGTATTAATTTAACAATATGCTTTTGTAGGTAAATTAAATTTATCAGTGTTAATAGCCCTGATAACGCTATTTTGTAAGTACTCGTATTGTCGATTTTAAAAATTTAAACCAATGTCAGAAGCCTTGGTAACGCTTTCACTGTTTCAATTTCTTCTCGAAGGACCAATGTTAAGTCGACAATTTAGTAATTGTTTAGGTTCGTCTCGTACTCAAAACGTTGGCTATTACGCCGTCGTTTACCTCTATAAGCGATAACGCTATATTATAGAGCGAGCAGAGAATAATGAAGATAGTTCCAATCTAAGCGGGTAGCTCTTTAAAAGGGAACAATCTTGAATTAAAAGTATGTTTTAAATCGAGCGAGTTGCTCTTGGAAATAAAACACACTGGTTGGCGATTGAGAAGTGACTACATTTATTTAGGATTTTCATTTGTGTTTTATACAAAAATTAGTGTTCAATTTTCATTCAACTATTAATTCAATTTCTTAGTTTCACGGCCTTCGACAATTGAACCCCAATCACTTCACACCTTGCTCTTGCATATCGCCATATCAGCATTATTGTCTATGTTCCTCATATATTTAACAACGAGGGCCATGCAGTAGATACGTTTGGTGGTAACATGAACCCTTAATACTTGGAGTATATTTATGTGAATGCTTATCACATTGAATAGATGAGCAACGTATTTTTAATGTATGCACATTAAATGATTTAAGCTGATATGGCGCTATGAGTACGTTGGGAGGTTTCAATTATCGAAGCTCGAGATAATAAATGATCACTAGTGCGATCCCTTCACAATCCTACTTTTATACAAAATAAATGCTTATCTTACAATAAATTATTTCTAAACAAAATGTACAAATATACAAAACATGTAATGTAATGAAATATGAATAATTTGATATTGCCACAGGTTGATTCCTGTATATCTGTTGGAGGTGTTGCTGTTGGGTGTTGGTCGTGCTATTTTGTAAATGGTGTCGTGTTGTTTATGTTATTTTGTTTGTTGTTCTATTTGGTAAATCGAATTATGCTGTGTGTGGTGTTATTCTATTGTTGTCGCAACACCTACCATTCAATGTTCGTCAAAGGAGATCAAAATTGTATGCACTTATGAAGCCATTGCGACAGGAATATCCAAAGAAAAAAATCGTTTTGAGAGATGATAGGTTGCATGTGTTGGATAAGGTTTTCACCTGGGATAATTCCGAAGGTTTAAGATGTGGAAATCGAAACGGAATGCAAGTTCTAAATGAAATTTTAGGTGTATTGCCAACATGTGTACAAAATACTATGAGTGGCTTATTGAATGAAAACAAACTGCAAGAACTGTCATCACCGGCTCAAAGTACGGGGATGGCAAGAGGTAGTCAAATAAGCAAAACATCCGCTGTACGTTTTACTGGACCTTCTGATGGGCTAGTTTGTTGAGAAGTAGCCGTCTACCCGAATCAAAAAAATATTATTAAAATTTTAAGTTATAATATTGCTGGACTTAAAAATAAACTTACCATTGTTGAATTTTTGAATTATTTAAAAGAATTCCACATATTTTTGTTATTTGAAACACATTTACTAGATCTAGATGAAAGCAGTTTTAAAAACTTTTTTATGAATTATGAGCTTAAATGGATTCCTGCTGTTAAAACAAATATCTTCGGAAGAGCAAGTGGAGGGGAACTTTTAGCGTACCGTAAGAAACTAGGAGTGAAATCGCAATTTGAAATGATAGGTGGTTCTCACGTCATTAAACTCGAAATTAATAAACATAAATATTATATACTACCTATCTATCTCAATTGCAACCATTGGCAACGTGACTTTGACAAACTGAGCGATCTTCTATTCAACCTGAATGCAACAAATCTAGTTCTTATTGGCGACTTCAACGGACGAATAGGACAGTCTCAGAATAATTTTGTTTCCGGAATAAACCCTACAATATTGAATACACATCGTCAATCCAAAGATGAAGTATGTGATAGTAAGGGAAATAAAATACTCGAACTCATAGATTCATTCGACTGTCAAGTTCTGAACGGAAGTTGTGATGGAGACTTACGTGGAGAATGTACTTTTCTTAGAGGAACATCGTGCTCAGTTATAGACTACTGCTTTGCAACGGGAGGATGGCATGACTTGATTTCGGATTTTCGAATTGGAGAGCAGATATTCTCGGATCATATACCGCTAGAGGTTAATTTCGAAGTTGTAACTGATGGAAATCTGTCGAATACAAACCAGCTTAACCCCCTACCAAAATTATTTTGGAACGAAAAAATGTCTAACACTTACCAAACAAATTTAAACTTTGAACTTTTTTATCTACATGCAGCCGAAGCTACTCCGAGTATCGATTTACTTACAGACATAATCAAAAAAGCCGCCCCTAATCCACCACAATTTAGAGGTAAAAAGCAGATAAGTAAGCAAAAGTGGTTCGACAAAGATTGTATGAAGGCAAGAAACAAGTCTTTCGCTTTTCTCAAGTTGGTGAGAAGATACAACAGTAATATTTTCAAAAGTCTTTACGCCAAAGCTGTCAAAGAATTTAAATTTATCTGCAACGTCAAAAAATTTGAGAATATGCAACAGAATATATCTATGATAAATAGTAGTAGATCGTCGTCAGACTTTTGGAAAGCAGTCAAACGTTTAAATGGAAGAAAGAACCGCATCGCAACATGTCTCCAAGCAAACGATTTATATACGCACTTCAGAGCACTTTTGAATTCTCCACAGACATCGCTCAAAATTCAATACGCAGAACCCCAAATAATTGATGAGTGTCTTGATCAACCATTTTGCCTTGAGGATATCCTTCAAGTGATCCGAAACGCGAAAAACAACAAAGCACCAGGCGAAGATGGAATTCCTTTCGAGTTCTTCAAAAACTGTTCCTTAGAATTTGCGCAAGCCCTTACTGATGAGTTCAATCGACTGTTTGAGAATGCAGATTTTCCCCAGAGCTTCAGAAAATCAATCATATATCCGCTTCATAAAAAAGGAGATTTTAAGAACCCAAGTAACTATAGAGGAATATCCTTCCTGAACACTGCTTCTAAGTTATTTACAGCTCTAATTTTCAAAAGACTGACAAACTGGATTAAAGATAAAAATATCCTGCATGAATTTCAAGCTGGCTTTAGAGAAAAGTACTCAACAGTAGATCAAATTTTCACCTTATTAAATATCGCTCAAATATACAAGCAAAAACATAAAAAACTTTACGGCCTATTTGTAGACTTCAAATCAGCATTCGATTCGATCCCACGTGAAGCACTCTTTTACAAGCTACATAAGCTGGGTATAAGCAGTAAAATAGTAAATATCATAAGGGCTCTGTATGAGAATAATATAGCTGCGGTATGGGATGGAAACTTTTTGTCCGAAGAATTTGCTACGAGGATGGGTGTGAAACAGGGCTGTATTTTGAGCACGATGCTATTTATTTTGTTCATTAATGACATAACAGATGAAGTCGGAGGTGGTGTGGAAATCAATCAGGTTATAATCCCAGGTTTAATGTATGCAGACGATATTGTTTTTCTTTCTGACACAGTTAGTAGTATGCAGCTTAAAATCAATAGACTTGAAAGGTACTGCAAAGCATGGAATCTATCTGTGAATCTGGAAAAGACGAAAATTCTTGTATTTAGAAAAGGAGGAGGGCGATTCTCAAGAAGCGAGGCGTGGACTTACCAAACAATGCCAATTGAAGTTGTTCGAGAGTACAAGTACCTTGGTTTTCTGATAACGTCTAACCTTAACGTGGAAAAACATTTAAAACTAAAATTAGCAGAAGCAAAACGAGCCATAAATTCAACATGGAGTACCTGCATCCAAAGTAGATTTGTATCGCATAGCTCAAAGCAAAACATTATCCGAGCGACTGCCCAAACTATTCTTCTTTATGCGGCACAAGTATGGGGATATGGCAATTTTGACTCCGTAGAAAAGTTCCAACGTTACTGTATAAAACGCATCTTTAGGTTACCTAGTAATACTCCCAACTACATGATCCATCTGGAAACGGGCTGTCCACCTCTTATACTGGAAACGTTAAAGATACACTTTGACTATGTGGTTAAAGTCATGGGAATGGAAGATGAACGTCTGCCGAAAATTGTCTTAAGGCATATGCTAGAAAGAAATGGACATTGCGTCAAAGAATGGCAAGAACTGTCGAGTAGTTGCGGATGTGACATAAGCTTCTATTCTAGTGATGGAGCAACTACCCTCAGAAGAAAATTTAACAATATATTAGAAAAATCAGGCTCGTTCATATACAATAAATATGTAAATGAAGCGAAATCATCACTACACAGGATGTATTATAGTAAGGCCAATTATAATCTTAATGATAACACATATTTCCTGGATGGGAACAAAACTGAGTTGATAAGAACTATCTTTATGCTAAGAGGTGAATTAATCAGTTTAAATTTTGTGCCACATCGACCAGACCTGCCAATACTGTGCGATCTCTGCAACCGTGAAGAGAGAGAGGACGTCTATCATTTTATTGCGGTGTGCCCTGTTCTAAATGAAATTCGAAGGATGTATTTTGGAGTGAGGTCACTTCAAAAGGAGGAGCTGATGAGTGTTTTGAATGGTGACTGGGGTTGGACTATTCTGTATAGATACGCCAAAAGTGCTCTTGATTATAGAAACAGAATCAGAGATGGTAATTTTTAAAAAATATATATAAACTTAAAAAAAAAAAACAAAAACAAAAAAAAAATAATAAAAATTTTAACGTAGAATACTTTAATAAATAATAAATTTAAATGTAAATTTTCTTATTTTGAATTATGTTTAACAATACAAGATGTCAATCTGGTAGACGGCTCAATGCCAAACCATAAGACTTTATGCTTAAAAAAAAATTGTAAAAATATTGTATTACTTTTTTTGTTGTACAGTTTAATAAAAAGTCATTAGAACTAAACTAAACTTATACTTAGTTCACATCACAGTTAAGACTTTTTTTATGTAAACTCAAAATTTTTTCAGGTATGCAAATGTTTTCTTTTTTCATTCATGTTAACATAACATAGAGTACCAAATCGAGCACTCTAGTTCTAAGAAAAGTTATGAAATTTCAAAATGCATGTATAGTTTCAAAATGACAATAAAAAGACACTTCGAATGAAAAATCTTAGATTTTCTATTTTTCGCTTTGAATGTACATTAAGCTATAGCCTTTCACCAAACTTCATCATTCTACGACAGTCGGAAGTGCTCCATATAAATCAAACTTTTTCTCGTAAAGTGGGCGAATACAACGCCCCCTGAATAGAAAACCTCAATTTTTATTGTTGGTCCTTTATATGCAATTTGAGCCCGATCGTTCTATTAAATTTCATTGTTCTACTGTAATCGGAAGTGTACCATATAATTTATATATCAGTTTTTTTTTTTTTTATAATCTACCCGCGCTCAAGGGATTATTATTACCCTTTTAAATGTTTCAACAAAGCGCGGGCGTGAAGTTAATGAAGAGAAAGAAGGATAGGAAAGATGTGTGGCACGATGTTCTGAGACTGTTGGTGGTTGTCTCAGATATTTTTATCTCCGGGGATGGCGGCTTTGCTAAAGCGGAGAAATGCCGTGTCTTATTTCTATGTCGTTTATAATTCACATTATTTTTTATTCATGTTCATCCTTGTTGGGCATACTAGTTTAACTCAATTACATGTTGTTAGTGTTATGCCTGAACAACATGTAATGAGTAAACCAGCAACCCATGGATGACAATTTTAGAAGGTTTTTAGTGGAATTAAAACGACATAGACGACGGCGGGGATCGAACCTGTGATGATGAGGTTGACAGGCGAGCACTGAGGAAGTGGGTGGATACCACGCCCCTGAATGGAAAACCTCAAATTTTATATTTTTTTCTTTGTATGCAATTAAAGCCCTGCTACTTTACCAAATTTCATCGTTTTACAGCAGTCGAAAGTGTTCCACTCAACCAACACCAATTCGGCGAAAGTGGGCGGATACCACGCCCCCTGAATGGAAAATTTCAAATTTTCGATTTTTTCCTCTGCTTGCATGACAAGACCAACCTTTGTGCAAAATTACAAGATTCTACGATGTCGGGAAGTGCTCCATAATTTTGATGATCTGTCAGTCAGTCAGTCAGTCAGTCAGTCAGTCAGTCAGTCAGTCAGTCAGTCAGTCAGTCAGTCAGTCAGTCAGTCAGTTACGGTTTTTGTGATTTTTGAGGCCTTATATCTCAGGAACCGCTTATGCTAGAAAATGGAAATTTAGTGAGGCGCCTGTGCCTGACTACCTTAGCAAATATTCGGAGTTTTAAGTTTCTGACTTCATTGCTACTGAAGATAGGGAGGGGTCAAAAATCGCCTGAGTTTGTTCCTGTAAAAAGGGTGTAGTGCCAGAACTTGGTTGGGCACTACCGTGCCCTTTGATCTGTTAAAGAGTTTGAACAGTATTGCACAGTATTGCGTATGTACATTTTTAAAAAGCATATTTTTTTTGGAATTTAATATAAAAATATTTTTTCTTAAAGCTGAATTAAAATATATATGTATTTAAGAAACCCGAAAGTTGTCTTTTGTAATCTGATGGTATATCTCACCGAACAGTGGCACAAATCTTTACGTCGTTTCAGAAAAAGAAAATTATTTCACTTAATATTTCAAAAGATTTGGATAGAGTTTGGTATCATGATCTCTTATCTAAAATGGTATTGATGAATCTCATCTCCGTTGGATTAGAAACTACATACCTTTCGAAACACTCAAATTCAAGTTCCGTTGGACGGTTTTAAGTCTGAAATTCATAAAATAAATGCTGGTGAGCCACAAGCCTCCGTTTTGTCTCCAGCTCTCTTTCTAACATTCATCAATGATCTTTCATCTGTTTTCTTTTCCATTGAATTGTTTTGCTGGCGACAGTAGTTCTCATAATCCTTTCCAGATGGACGTCCTTTTTCTTCGGATGTGGATCTAGAACGACATGGCAGTGTGTCATGATCTCGATAGCATTGCTAAATTTGGAACAATAAAATGCGTAAAATGTAATGCGTCTTCTGTCATTAAAGCGCAAACCACCCTCTATGCCGCAATCAATGAGCGGCACTTGCATGGAGGAAACCGAACAGCTATAAGTACACAATATTTGATGTCACTAAAACCGCTGCGCTGCTAAGTGTTGAGGTTTCTTTCGACGTTGAAAGTAAAATTTTCACACTTTCTGAAAGAAAAGTGTACTGAAAACTAGTTTTTGAATTACTAGTCCTATCGAATAAATGAACATGAAGCTACTATCGAATAAGTCGATAGTTCTTATTCGATAGTTCCCATTACAACTCTGAAGCTCAGAGATTCTTTCTTAAGCAGTGCTGCACGAATTTGGAATGCTTTACCCGGCCTAATATTTCCTTTCCATCATGATTAAATATTGAAATAGGTATTTGTAACAGCTCGTGGTACTGGTCGGAGGTTTTCCATATAAAAAATGAACGATCGCCTTTTATGCATCAACTACAGAGGCATAAGTTTGTTAATCATCGCCTACAAGATCCTGTCAAGCGTGTTATGTGAACGTCTGAGGCCATTTTCTGAAAAAATAATTGGTTCTTATCAATGTGGTGTCAAACCTCCTGAAAAGTCTACCATCAACAAACCTTCACATTCCGCCAAAGCCTGGAGAAGAACCAAAAATTAAATATCGGTACACACCACCTTTCCATCGATTTCAATGCAGCTTATGACAGTGTGCACGAGGATGTAAGAGATTGCTCGCTGCTCTCAAAAATGGAAGAGATTAAACTGAAACCTTCGAAACTACCAGAGGACTGCGGCGAGCCGCTTTCGTGTAAACCAGCTTCAATATTGTTCTTGAGAGAGTGGTGCGCAGCACCCAGACCAACGCAGCTGGAAATATTTTTCAAAGATTCACGCAACATCTTGGATATGCGGATGACTTCCATATAATGGGAAGAACCAAATGAACAGTTACGGATGGCTTTTCCAGTATCGAGCAAGAAGCGAACAAAATAGATGTTGTCATCAATGAGTAGAAGACGAAGTATATGCTGTCATACAGTCGATTCCCATCGCAGACTTGGTCAGAACGTGAACATTGATAGATATAACTTAGAGGTGGTCAGTAAATTTCTATAACTGGACACTGTTCTGAACTCTGCAAATGACATCAATGCTGAAATCAAGCGTATTGTTGCGAACAGATATACTCCTACAGGCTACAGCGCTATCTGTTGGAAAATTGCATATCTACTTTATGGAAGAAACAAAAAGCTCTTTTCCAATGTCAAATGTATTTTTCCTTATTCCAACCATCTAGAAGATTCCAAGACGAGAACCTTCGAGAAAAACTAATTTTAGTATATAAGGGAGTGTTCACGGTGAGCGGAACGCAGTCTATTTTTGATTATGAAAGTGTGCAAAATCTTTGCTTATTGGATTGTGTTATTAAACAAGTGTGATTAAATCTAAATAAAAGTGTTTGAGTTGATTATAAATTGACATTTATTGTTTTGATTTGGAAAGTGTAAATGAAGAAGAAATAATAAAAAGAGTAATAAGTTTTATTTAACGAACCTAGTAAAAATATTACAGAATAATAACTCTTGCTAATAGCTTTTTCGTTGAGCTTAGTAAGTAATTGAGGAATAAAGCCCAAGAAGTACCAAGGAAACGCTTTACAAAACCCTAATTGCCCCGATCTTGGTGTAGGGTGCAGAAGCATGGACCCACTCCCAGATGGATGAAAGCTCTTTTATGTCTTCGAGAGAAAGGTACTACCCACGATGTATGGACCAGTCTGGGTGGATAGGCAAAAAACACATCGCAAAGACGATACAACCATGAACTATACGAGCTGTACATCGACATGCTCTGGTCAAAGAACTTCGTGTTCAACGGTTAAGATAAATGGGGCATGCAGAGCAAATGAACATCCAGTCCGTAAGATATTCCACACAGAGAAAGAGCTCACTTCTGATGGCGTGACCAAGATAAGTGAGATCAACATATACGCAAATGAATACAGTGACGATAATGGATGTCCTGAGAAACATTAACTATAAGATGTTAACTCAACTTTAACCTAAAAGCACTTTTGCCTTGCACAGATAAACTAGTACTAGGAACGCATATTCTTCCAAACAAATTAGCTTTGAATTAAATTATTTTTATTCATCATTCGCTGAAAACGTAGCACTTTTCCTAAACTCAATTTCCCCTTTTATATTCAAAATCATACTTCTTTTTTTATGTTTCTTTCTCCAATGCGACCACAAGAATTAGCACAAACTTCTTCCACAAAGTCAGCAATAAATCGCTATTTTTAACCGACCCATAAAAGCGTGGAACTCCATGACCCGTGAGAACTTATACTTCAGCAAAAGGCCTCTTACTCGCCATAACTTTCTCTAGATCCAGCTCTAGTCGAAATTAAGAATTATTCTTAAATAATAATTTAAAATTATTCCAAGGATTGAAAAAAAAAAAAACTTTTCCCGTCGAACATTCGATGAAAGAAAAAGGAAGCATAAAACCGAAGACAGGATGATTTAGGATAAACTCAAAGTTCATGGGTGGATAAAGCTGTATTTAAGCCCAGCCACTCAGCAGCAATACTTCAAATATTTTCTAAAATCTTTTCACAACCAGATGCTGTTACAATATTCTATTTTTTTTTTTTTTTTTTTTTGGGTTTTCATCGATTATTTTTTTGTGTGAGGTTTGTGACTCTATTTTAGTCGTTTACCACATAAAGCCTGATAAACGCAAAAGGAAAAAAGTTCAAATAAAAAAAAAAAACAGAATAAAACTTTCTTCTTATCTGAGGTGACATCAAGGGTCACATTGTCTTTTCCAATAAAGAGCCTTAAACCATTTTGCTGGGCAGTCAAACAGCTCAACTTAGCTCTGTTTGCCACATCAATGCTCAGCTACAAGAAAAAATGTAAAGGGGAACATAAAAACGTTTAGGCAAATGCTTACAAAGTTTAAATCTAGGTAATGTTCTCATGAGAAAAAAATCTAAAGTAGTTAAGTTGAGGGATTGAAAAAGCCATATGTGTGTGTTTTGTATGTACTACGTGAGCTCAAAAATAAATTTGCACGTAAAATACAACAAAACGATGGCGTAAATAAGTCGTCCTTTTTTTTTCCTAGTCGCATATTCTCTATTAAAATAAAAATGCACAAAAAACGATAGGGCAACCTTAGAAAAAAGAATTATATCAAGGTTGACTTAGCTGTCAGTTGGGGAGCCGACACACTTAGACCATGTGTTGGTCGAATTAATTTTTACTTTGCGACTTATAGATACTATAAGGCAAGTTATGCATTCGTAAAAAAAATCGAGCTCGAGATTTTGATCAAAGTTAACAGAACGATGATAGCGAAGATTGAAAAAGTGGGTCTCACAGTTCTGTCTGTCTGTCGGTTCGACTACAGCCTAAACGGCTCGGCCGATTTTCTTTAAATTAAAAATGATATCTACCAAATATCATTTTTAATTTTTTCCCCCACACGTTTTTTTCTTTTTTTTTTAAAGACCAAAACTAACGGTACCTGCAATACGATTTATTGTCGAATTTTTATAAAAAATTTTTTTCTCAAAATCTGTTCGACAGATTTAAAAAATAAAAACACAAGAAAAATTCATTTAGTTAAAGCTACGTAATGGTTGAACAAATTTTTCCGAAATTTTCCGGTTATTGAGGGTACCTCCCATGGAACCATTTTTTTTGTTTTTGATTTTCTCAAAAATCCACAAAAAACTTAAATAGAATCGTGTATTCAAATTTTCAAAAAAAATTTTTGGATTTTAAAAAAAAAACTTCAAATTTTTTGTTTTCAAAACTCAATATTTTGAAAAACCCATGCAAGACGTTTTTTAACTTGATAAATAAAAGTTTCTTAATATAATCTACAAGATGTGAAAAAAAAATTATTTTACCTAAAAGTAAAGGTACTCACCATACAAATGTTAAAAATGTTAAAAAATGGTTTTCAAAAATCGTATTTTTCTTAAAAACGGCACCTAGAATTTTGATAATTTTTTTTTCTTTCAATTAATTTTTATGGTCTTTAATTTAATAAAAATAAAATGCACGACTGGGTCGCACGAACTTGCTCCTATGTAATAGACTAGGAATTTAAAAAACGAATGTTATTAGAGAAAACTGTTCATAAGGATCAAATAAATTTTTTAAATTCTTTTAGTAGTAAGAGACAAAAACAGAATGCTATGCAAATATGAATTTATGCAAGAACAAAAATTAAAAGTCGTTGTAGTGGTTTCTTAAAAAAATAAGCTTTTATATACAAACTTTTAAAAAGATTTTTAAGAAAAAATTTTTGTACGCCAATTTAAATTTTTTATTATTGTTCGAATAAAAATTAAATTTACAACAAAAAAATATTGAGTCGTTTCTGAGATACAAGATGAGTACAAGCTGTAATATCTTAATTTCAAATTTTTTTTTTATTAAATTAAAGATCGTAAAAATTAATTGAAAGAAAAAATATTTTATTAAAATTTTAGGTGCCGTTTTCGAGAAAAATACGATTTTTGAAAACCATTTTTTTAATTTTTTAACATTTGTATGGTGGGAACCTTTATTTTTAGCTAAAATGAAATTTTTTCTCACATCTTGTAGATTATATTGAGAAACTTTTATTTATCAAGTTTAAAAAAAATCTAGCATGTGGTTTTCGAAATATTGAGTTTTGAAAATTTTTTTAAAATTCAAAAAAATTTTTTTTGAAAATTTGAATACACAATTCTATTTAAATTTTTGGGAGGCTTTAGTAAAAAAAAAACATGATCAAAATCGGTGGTACCGATTTTGAGAAAATCAAAAACAAAAAAAATGGTTCCATGGGGGGTACCCTCAATAACCATTTTTCGGAATTTTTTTTCAACCATTACCTAGCTTTAGCTAAATAAAATTTTTTTGTGTTTTTATTTTTTGAATCTGTCGAACAGTTTTTGAGAAA
This sequence comes from Philhelius festivus, assembly GCA_963931855.1. Lineage (NCBI taxonomy): Eukaryota > Metazoa > Arthropoda > Insecta > Diptera > Syrphidae > Philhelius > Philhelius festivus. The sequence continues at coordinate 73,383,801 of OZ007556.1, read as the reverse complement.
AAAAAAATATTTATAAAATTACGAAAAAAATTCGTATGGCAGGTACCGTTATTTTTGATCTTAAAACAAAAAAGGAAAAAACGTGTGGGGGGAAAAAATCAAAACCCATATCTACCAAGTTTGAAGAAAATCGGCTGAGCCGTTTAGGCTATAGTCGAACCGACAGCACAGACAGACAGACAGAATTTCCAGACCCACTTTTTTAGTCTTGGCTATCATCGTAATGTCAACTTTGATCAAAATCTCGAGTTCGTTTTTTTACGAATGCATAACTTGCCTTATAGTACCTATAAGTCTCAAGTAAAAATTTTGAAATTAAGATATTACAGCTTGTACCTACCATAGAACCATTTTTTCGAATTTTGAATTTCTCATTATCCACATAACGGATCTTAATGAAATTTTTTATAGAGAAGCTTCTAAAACACATTGCATTTCAAAACTTTAAAATAAATATTTTTTGAATTTTTTGAAAATTCGATATCTCAGAAACGGCTCAATATTTTTTTTTTGTAAATTTTATTATTAATTTATTTTCTTAAAAATGTTTGAATTCTTTAAAAAGTTTGTATATAAAAGCTTTTTTTTAAGAATCCACTACAACGACTTATAATTTTTATTCTTGCATAAATTCATAAATTCATATTTACCTACATAGCATTCTGTTTTTTTCTCTTACTACTAAAAGAATTTAAAAAAATAATTTTATCCTTATGGACAGTTTTCTGTAATAAAATTCGTTTTTATCATGCTACAATAATTTTTCAACTGGTAGATATGTAGTTTGTCCTGGAACCATTTCGACGTTTTTCTCATCTAAGATACATTTAAATCGCTTTTTTGCCAAAGCATAACCTCGTCTCATGCTAAAAGTATTGCTTCACAAAGTCTTGTATTTTTGAAAAATAGAGCTGTGAGTTTTCTAATTTTTTATTTAGCAACGTCCTGCTAAAACCACATAGTCCCTTCAAGATCCATATGGTTCAATTTAGGCCATAAGAAAATGGTTCAGCGCTCGCCATTGACTGTGGCAGCTCTCTAATATCGTTTTCGAAAATGTACTGTTTGTACGCCCGTCCCAAATTCCACGCCGAACGGTTACTTTTTCTGAATGCATTGTCACTTGGTGAACCTCGTATGGGTTGGTGACATCACATAAACGGCAATTTTTCATGTTAACACAGCCATTCGTCCAAAAATGGGCCTATTCGCTAAAGATAATTTTTCCCTCAAAAGTTGGGGTTCTCTTCCAAGCACTCCAAGGCCCATTCAGCGAGAAAACTGCGTTTTCTATGGTCATGAATTTCGAACTCCTGGGTCAGTTGGATCTTGTACGAGTGCAAGCCCAAGACCCGATGCAAAATTTACCAAATTGAAGTCTGCGAAAGTCCAAGTTCTTGTGCACGGAGGGGAATCGACTGCCTAAAATGCTGCTGTACACTTTTACGGACCGCGGCTATTTTCTATTAGCCCGATCCTGCTTTTCTTTGACATACTAATTTTGGCTGATTGATTACCGAACCGGTGGTCATCTCAATTTTGGCCACCAAACGTTGAAGGGTCGACTATGAACGGCCACCACGTCTATTGTAAAATCGGAAAAATGCTCGTTAGTTGTGTCTTTGGACGTACTATTTATTCGTGTAACTTGTCATCAGTAATTGGGTAATAAGCAATAGATCTAATAGATTTCAGCTGAGAATCGAACCCAAGACCCTCTGGATGACAGTCCAATGAAATAACCATTATTCTAAGGGGTACTACATACAAATATAGATATTTATTAAAAATTTCAATGCAAAGTTGTAGTCAATAAGCACACTTTCTATGCAATTTGTGTTTGCAATAAAAGCTTAAAAAATTCAACATTTTAGACCGTCTTTCATAAGAGCATTCAACGCTATTTTTAGGTATCAAAGTATCAAAATTTATCAAATCCTGTCGCATGTTGTTAGTGTCTATATGGATTTTCGTCTGTTATTTTCTGTTTATGAATAAAACAATTATTTCAGACTTAGACTCCCAATAAAACCACTGAAAGATTAAATTAATTTAATGGTATCTGCTCGTTATTCAACCAACGACACATTCTACATATCTCCGCTTAGACAAATTAAAAATAAACGTCATAAGGACTTCCACCTATTTAACCTTTTCAACCTGCACACCAAACTGAATAATATCCATTCGGTCGTTGTACCGCAAACTCTTCTTTACCGACAATATTTTTGGATGCCCTTCCTTTCAATTGACACACACCGTTGGTTTTGCTCGTTGTTAATATCACTTTATTAATTCTATAGCTTATGTGACAAAGGATTACGTTTTCAATTTTGAAATTCGAAATTATTTCCGAAAACCACACGCTCTAAGCCGCAAACCGACCTGAAATCTGTGGTTCATATGTGAAAACACGGTCGTGCTTACTTATGTAAGCTTCGTATGCTTCGTAAATTTGATAGATTTACAATGGGAGATACCTAGGTACCTACATTTTTAATTGTATGTAATCTGGTTTTGTGATATAATTATGAGTAGTAATGTGACTTCCGGTGCTATTAAAATAGTATGCATGAATGCATATAAATAAAGCTTAAAGCATAAGCATGTTGCATGCACTATATTGTAACAATCTCGTTTCTGTTTTTTTAGTATGTCCACCGGACCGAAGCTCGGCTTAAACATTACAAACATATAGCGCTTCTGTTAATTGAACTTGCATTAGTAAATCTTTTTTGTTTTTATAAATAAAATAAATTATAAAATAAAAAAATGTTTTTCTCTAGCTTAATTTTCTTAAATTATTAGTTTTAATAATTCATTCCCACGTTTGTACACCCTAGACAAAATGTTATTTAATAAGATGGTGTTATTTCACTTATTTCCTAATATCTATCTATTTTTATTATTGCCTATGTAAAAAACTTATCAATGAAATTGTTAAGATACTTTTAAAGTGAGAATACAAAAATATTTAATCGAATTGAATTTATCAAAAGGATACTGCCTTCACTTAAAACAAAATTTATAACGCTTTGTATCGGTTGAATTTTGTTAGTAAATACTGGTTACAACCGCTAGATTTGGTTACAAATAACCGAGTTACAATTTGTTAAACAGTTCGACAATAACTTACAAGCAATTTATTATGAATTTCACAGCTTATTAGTAAATAGTTAAAAAAAAGTTTCCTTTCAATGAACTGATAAATTTTACATTTTAACCTATGTGCACGACTGTTTCGAAATTTGTTTCGTATGTTAAAAAGCCTAAGGCGCAAAATTTTGGTTGTATTATTACGATATTAAAGCTGTTTTAGTATGAAACTAGGTTAAAACGACGATTTTGCAAATTTTAATAGAATTATAACATCATACTTTACCCTTTTATTAACTTCCCATAGGGAGTGATTGTAATCGGTCCGATTTGTCAAATATGAATTTTTGACATTTCTCGACGTTTCAAGGTCCCTAGAGGCTATATCAATCATTTTTAGAGAGATGTCTGTGTGTGTGTGTGTGTGTACGTACATACGTTCGTACGTTCTGGTACCATTTTTCGTCGTCGATATCTCATGAACGAGTAAAGATATTGACTTCAAATACATTTTGTTTAATTAAAATTTGTTAAAATTCAGTGAGTAGTTTTTTCACTATAACGGTTTAAAAAAAAGTAAAAAATTTTGGTTGGTTTCAAATATCTCACAAAAAATAATGCTATTGATTTCAAATAAAATTTATTGTACTTATTATAAGGTCATACAGATTTGGTGTGAATTTGGAAAAAAATGAACATACCGTTATTTTTTTAAATAAAAAAAAACTGAAAAAAAAATTTCATAACTCAGATATTCTAAGAACGAAAAACAATTTGAAACTCAAAATAATTTTATTTTACGGAAAATAATGTGTTTGACAACTGGGGCAAATTTCAAAAAAAAATCCGTTTACAGTTTTTTTTACAAAAAATAAAAAACTATATAAAATTTTATTGAAAATTGGTAAAAATTGTTTTTCGACTCAAATTTCTCGAGAACTAGTAGTGATATTGACTTCTAATTTAGTTTATTTTATACATAGTATAATTTTGTAAAATTGGTAAAATGTTGACAAATATTGAATCAATAGTTTTTTTTTTTTTAAAATAAAAAAACTATTAAAAATTCTAGTGAAAACTAGTTAAAATTGTATTTCAAGTCGAATTTCTTGGGAATGAACACCAATAGTGCCTTCTAAAGTATGTTGTTTTATACATCGATACCTTCCCGTAAGAATGTATACTAAGCGACATTTCAAAAATTGTTCAGGAAACGAGAAAAACGAAAAAAAGTTCTAGTTGAATCATAGTATGCTAAGGGACAATTTTGGTTAAACTAAGTGACATCTAACAAAATTTTTTGTTGCTCACGACAATGACATCTTTATTAATGTCCTTTAGCATAATTTTTTTGGCTGATAATACAAATTTTAGGGGGCAACATTATTTTAATGAGAAAACATGGCAGTTGATAATTTTTTTTATTTGTACCCTAGCTTCCTTTTCATGCATAATAGGTTGGCGAAACCCAGGCCAAAACGTGGCCCTTAACATATAGTATATTTCCTCATCAAAAAGTCATTTTCGAAAAAAGTGTCGCTTAGTACATTCTTACAGGAAGGTGTCGATATAATACAATTATTAACATATGGTTAAATTTTGACAAGAATTGACAGTTTTAACAAAAATATAAAAAAAATCTACTAAAAAGTGGTAATATTTGTTTTTCGACTAGAATATCTTATTGAGAACGAGCAATGATATTGACTTTGCCATTATTTCTAACAACTGGTTTATATTTGACATATAATATCTAGTTTTAGAGCGGAAATATTTTGTGAGTACCCTTCCATCAATAACCAAACCATATCTTTTATATTTGAATATTTCGTTTTTAAATTGTTTTCAATTAAAATGTTTGGAACCGAAATAATAAAGTAATTTTTATAATATAATACATAATTTTATAAATTTACTAGCCGCCCGTGCTCGCGTTGCTAACTACGAATATTTTTTTTTTTTAATTGTGAATCTAAACCATTCTCAGATCCCCTTGAACACACACAAAAAATTTCATCAAAATCGGTCCAGTCGTTTAAGAGAAGTTCAGTGACATACACACTCACAGAAGAATTATATATATTAAGATTATCAACTTAGTTTTTTGAAGAATGTATGTACTGTACATACGTATATGAATAAGGTTGTTCAGTTGTACCCAAGTCCCACATATTCCAATTCCATTAATAGCTATGGTAAACTTGAAGAAAACGTCACAATATGTTTTTATCTTTTTGTCCATGAAAAAGATGTAAAATTCTACTCAAGGTTTTCTTAGGTGTAGGAACACAGATATATTAAAAAACACGGAAATCTATAATTCAGTATATAATACGTACCTACCAACCTTCGTAATTATTACAAGAAATTTAACATTTTAACACATTTTCTGTAAAAAAAACATAAAATGAGCGACTAAGTATCCTCATCATCAACAAAACAAAGCAAATTTCCTAATGTCATAGTATGCCACAAGCATCATCGATTTTTAAAACAGGAGTCATTGTATATCCAGTGCAGATCACAGCCTTTCAATCCGGAAAAACCGCAACAACAATAACACTATGAAACCATCTACTTCGATCTTCCATCAACTGCTCTATGATCGAAGTATGTATACAAAATATATATAAAGTTTTCAAGACCACAAATGGGAAGTTATCAGTGTGGGTCGCACCCAGCCTCTTTTTAAAGTTACAATCATCGAATAACTATTTTATGTCTTTAGTATCGTGCTAACTTCATATGACTCTTTGGCATTTACAAACATCAAAACAGTTCTGTTTACTTAGTTTTTTGCATGAACTGTCATTGGTTTACGTATGCTCGAAGCAATTTATTATAAAAATTGGTTTAGTACGATACTAGTTCGAAAATGTTTAAAATGAAGAATAAGTTAGTAAACTCTAATCTATCTCTATAATGGAGTTTCTTAACAATCTTTAGTTCTCTTACGTTTTAATGCTTTCTGATCGATATAGATGCTACATAATAATGTTTTTTTTATTGTAGTGAGTCTACAACAGCTACAACATTGATAAAACAGAGACAAACTAGATCTGCTGCAAACACTCATCGAACAGAGCCACGAAACGTCAAACGCAATTGTGCGCAGCCATTAAATTGGGCGCATTCACTGATCTAGTCACTACGTAGTCAAAAATTCAACTAGCTTTGTGAATGCAAAATTGCATTACAAAGCTAGTCAATTCAAACTATCATATTAATGACAGATGTAAACATATAAAATAAGAAAAATTGTGTTTTGAGAACTTTAAATAAACTTTTTTTTACAGTTTAAATTAAATAACATCAAATATAAGATATAATACTAATTTTTAATAATTTTACTTCGAAAATATCTTCCACCAAAAACTAAATTTTGTATTTTCAACGAACAGCTGATTGTGAAATGTCAAAATCAATATCCACTAGCTTTGAAGCAGACATTTGTACACTACGTTTTCGTTTGAGGGGAAATTTCAACTAAATTTTTAGTTGCATTTAGCCAATCAGAACGAGTTGACTACGCAGTGCCTATAGATTAGTGAATGCGCCCATTACCTCTCTCGATTTTTGCTTTTCTGCCTTCTTCTCCGCACGTCTTTGGATTACCTTATGGACTTAGTTTCGGATTATCACGTGTTTTTGAAAAATTAAAGATATAAAGTCGATAAGGTTTAAAATAAGTAAATAGATATTAAAAAATTGTCTTTTCATTATTAACGTAATTAACATTATAAACTGTCAGAAAGCATAAATGCATTTTAATTCTGTACCCTAAAATAACTCTTTAAGAGCTATAAGCTATATTTGCATATATACATATGTTTAGATAAACGGAGAATATTTAAGAATTTTTATAAAACAAAAAAAAAAACTATATAAAGTGATTCAGAAGAATCAAGGAAAACATAGAAGCTTTATCCAAATAAAATTCACGACCTGGTCGCATGAACTTGTTCTTATTTAGTACTTTCGAATTTAAATAACATTTAATAAAAATATAAAACATGGATTTAATGCCGTCTAATTTCTATAAAAGTATGAATCTATGCAAAAAAAAGTGTAAAAATCGTTTTAATATTGAATAATTTTTTTTATATAACATATTTTTTAAAAATTTTCAAGAAAAAAATTTTGGATGCCAAATTTAAGTATTTGTTAATATGTATGTTTAGATTTTACGAAATAATTTCAAAAAATAATCGTTTAAACGATTATTGATTTTTCAAAAAAAAAAAACAAAGATTGGAATTGTTTTTTTGATCAAAATCGTTAAAAAATCGAAAATAAAAAGACAGGTACCGAGTCAAGATTTTGATCAAAGATGACATTACGATGTTAGAAAACACGAAAAAAGTGGGCCTCGCAATTCTGTCTATCTGTTTGTCTGTCTTTTCGACTACAGCCTAAATGGCTTGGCCGATTTTCCTTAAGCATTTTTAAATTTCCCCCCTCCATAAGTTACCATACGAATTTTTTTTCGAAATTTTATAATCATTTTTTTTTTTTCAAAAACAATTCGACAGATTTTGTTTGCTTTTGAATTTCTCAAAAATTGTTTAGTCGATTTTGATCATTTTTCTCATACTAAAGCTCCCCAAAAGTTAAAATATTATTGTGTATTGAAATTAAAAAAAAAAAAAATTCTGCTCGCATTTAAAAAAAAAAAGAAATTTAAAATTTTAATTGCAAAACTAAATATTTCGAAAACTTCATTCCCGATTTTTGTTTTGGTTATTAAAAGTTCTTTATTACAATCTAAAAGATTTAAGAAAAAATTGATTTTACCCAAGAATAATGGTAGCCACAATACAAATGTTAAAAAATGGATTTTGAAGATCATATATTTCTCGAAAACGGCACCTAGAATTTTAATATTTTTTTATTTCTTTCGATAAGTTTTTACTATAAATAGTTTAGTAAAAAAAAAATTTAATTAAGATATTGAACAATTTTTTTTAATTTTTAAGGGATTTTAATGATTTTTTTTAGAGAAGCTTCTAAAAGTTAAAAAAAATATTGCCTTAATTTTTTTTTTGAAAATTCGATATACATATCAAAAACAGCTCAATATTTTGTTTGGAAATTTAGTTTTCATTCGTACAGTAATAAAAACTTTATTTTGACGTACCAACATTTTTTTCTTAAAAATGTTTTAAAAAAATTGTATATAAGCGCTTATTTTTACTTGGGACTTTTAAGTACTGTAAGGCAAGTTATGCATTCGGAAATAAAATTGAACTCGAGATTTTGATCAAAGTTGACATAACGATGATAGCGAAGACTAAAAAAGTGGGTCTCATAATTCTGTCTGTCTGTCTGATCGACTACAGGCTAAACGGCTCGGCCGATTTTCGAGAAACTTGGTAGATAGTATTTTTAATTTTTCTTTTTTTTAAGACCAAAAATATGGGTACCTGTCATATGAATTTTTTTCGAAATTTTATAAATATGTATTTTTTTTTTCAAAAATTGTCCCACAGATTTCAACAAAAAATTTCATTTTTGATTTTCTCAAAGATGGTACAACCGATTTGGATCAGTTTTTTTATGCTAAAGCTCCCCAGCAGTTTGAATATTATTGTGTATACAGATTATCCATTTTTCAAAAAAAAACATTTTTGGGTTTTTTAAAAAAAACTTCAAATTTTTTTTCAAAACTCAATATTTCAAAAACCCCATGCTAGATTTTTTTAAAACTTGATAAATAAAAGTTTCTCAATATAAATTACAAGATGTGAAAAAAAAATTATTTTACCTAAAAATAACGGTACCCTCAGTATAAATGTTAAAAAATGGTTTGCGAAAACCGTATTTTTCTCGAAAACAGTTCCTAAAATTGTGATAAACATTTTTTTCTTTCAATTGATTCTTACGATCTATAATTTAATAAAAAAAAATTTGAAAACGAGATATTACTGACTGTACCTAAAAAGAAAACGATTTTTTCGAATTTTGAATTTCTCAGTATCGGCATAACGGATTTTAATGAATTTTTCTATAGAAAAGGTTGTAAAAAATTTAAAAAACATTACATTTCCAAACTTAAAAAAAATATATTCTTTTGAATTTTGAAAAAAAAAAAATAGTTTTTTCTTCGAAAATTCGATATCTCAAAAACGGCTTTGTAAATTTGATTTTTATTCGAACAATAATAAAATCTTTAAATTTGAATCGTTCGAGTCTTCTTTGAGATAAATAACGATATTGCATAACGGTCACCGAAGACCCTTATGTACCAAGTTTGAAGAAAATACCTCAAGTAGTTTATGCTGTAGGGAGAGGTACAGACATACATCCATAAGGACAGACAGACGGAATTGCCAGATTGAAAAAAAAAATTATTTTGTTTTTAAAAATAAAAAATAAATGAAAATTTTAATGCACAATATTATTCTAACTTTAAAAGCTTAAGAATACAAACATTTGATCAAAATAAGTTGTTCCGTTTTTTAGAAAATTGAAAAAAAAAATGGAATATTTTTTCAACCATTATAGTTAGGTCTTAAAAAAAAAGAAAAAAATTAAAAAATGTTATCTAGCAAGTTTGAAGAAAATCGGCAGAGCCGTTTAGGCCGCACACTAACTGAATTGTTGCACGTAGTTTGGTGGAAGCTGGACTTCATGGACGAATTTTATGCAAACAAGAAAGCAATGGTTCAAAAACTGCAAAGATAACGGCGCATTCAGTTCGCTAAAATACATACCGATTGAATGGTGGATCGATGGAAATTTGTGTTTGTGGAGCGATGAGATGAAGATAAAACGCATTTGTCTCAACTCGAGGGCAGAAAGTAAGTCAGGCGCCCAAAATGTAAGGACCTTGACCCAAAGTACATTTCACCAGTATTTAAACATGGCGGTGCAGCGCATGAGTCTGCGTTTGGGGATGTTTTTCTGGGACAGTGGCGCGGTGGCGGCGGCGTGAGACCCATTAATCGTATTAACTGAATTCTTAGCAAAAGGAAATGCATTTAAATACTAGAGAACATAATGCTACCGTGGACTGAAGAAAATATGCCGGTTTTTTGGTCTTTTCAACAAGATAATGACCCAAAGCATAATTCGAAACTCAAACATTTTTTTGATCGAAATGCTATGCGGGTACTTGACTGACAATCGTCAAGTCCGGATTTAAATCCTATCGAGCATCTATGTTCTATGGGCTGAAGGCAAAAATTCCGTAAGCACGCAAAACATTCAAAATTTGGATACTCGTACTTTGTCGGGTATGCGATTCCATTCAAAAGATGCCAAAACCTTATCGAGTCATTTCATTTGGTATGGAAAGTTTGGTTTTAAGCCCAACAATTCTATAGGGTAGTTATAATCCCTTGAGCGCGTGTAGATTATAAAAAAAAAAAATAATGTACGAGTACAATTACTTGGCTCTGAAATTTCGCAGCTATGTTCCCGTGGCCCAGGGGACCCATATGGAAGTCCACCCCTGCACATGTGTTTTCCATGTTTTCGGCAGGAATTTATACCGGCCAATACCGAGCAGCTAAGATGAGAAGGATTTCTCACTACCTTACATGAGGTAGAACCCCTTAAAAAAAGTTTTTTGTTTTTTATTTTCAGGTGAATGTGGCAGGGGAGCCAGACCTCCCGCAAACAGTCCAACGCACTAACCATTATGTGGCACTACTTTCAATAATTTTAGCTTTAAATCGATTACAAGTTGAAAACCATCGTCATTCCAACCTCGTATCAGTAGTACTAGTTTTAACATTGTATTACTCGTAGATTGACTTAAATTTTGCGCCAACAAATTGATTTTCGGGAGCTCTACACCGACCGTCACTGTGCACTGCATGAGTGCCTCACGTCTCTGGGTCTGGGCCCGGTCTAATTTGAAATCAATTTCGAGTTTAATTATAAATTCCTTTTTTGTCCATATAAAACGTTTAATTTTAATTAAATTTTCAAGTGGGAAATGTTTGTGACTGCTTTTGCTTATTTTTTTTTTTTTTTACTTTTTAACTTTTCCTTGAGTCGGGTGGACATTTTTTTTTCGCTTTCGATTTGTGCGGAAGGAAAACAACATTTTCTGCTGTTGGACTCTGGTAGTGACAAATTGACAAGGTCAGCCACAAAATTCTAATGCGCCAGGAGGATAAGAGGGGAAGTGGTAGTATGACGAGACGTAAAAGTAATTTACATTTACATTGAAGTTTTGAAATGTTTGTTGAAAAGTTGAACGCCATACAGATAACTTTGACAACCTTCTTCTACCCATCGTGCCTTTGTCGATGCCCGCTGACTATCCCACTATACATATACGAGTAAATGCGAGGTGTCGTTTTTTTTTTTTTTAAATTTTATCAAAGCGGAAGGCAGTTTTATTTTAATTTTGATGAATTGCCCCAGAAAGTTTTCATTCAGCCAAATCGGATGAATGAGCATTATGTAATGTAAGCGAGCGTTTTTATGGGCTAGGCTTAGCTTACCCTCTGATTATTTTAATGAGAGCATCCCTCCAGGTTAATTTCATTTAATTTGCATTTTTTGTACTGTTTTTCGCTTTTTTACTTGTTTTTTTTTTTTTTTTTTTTAATAGTGAAGGCTGCTGAATGGTCGGTGTTCATAGCGCTTTACTGGGTACGTAGTAAGCAAAGAAACAATGGGTATATTCAGTTAGGCTGAGCTGAGGGTTGAGGGGTAAAGGGCGGAAATTCAGAAGCATTCCAGTGCGGAATGGAACTAACCGTGGTAATGGAGTTTCAGGATTCTTTTTGTGTTGGTCTATAGTGATTTGAAATTTTAATGAATTTGTTGGCAGTCATGCAATTAAATAATTATTATTCCGTTTGTTGGTAGAGAGCTTGGACTTAGACTTTAATTTTTGTGTGTTTTTTTTCTGTTTTATTTTGTTGAATCAACTTGAGGTAAAAACAAATATTATAGTTGACTTGGTTTCTGTTTCAGAGCCAGGTTAAAAGGGAACATGTACATATATATGAAAACCAAATAGAAAGGAATCAATACTTGGTAATGCGTCAATTAAACTAATTTCCAAAATGAGCTTGTCTTTTGAGCTTCTAACTGTAAACATTCCGCAATGCTCCATGTCCATATTCGACTTGCGGAAGAGCTACTGTGCTGTTAACGTGTTGTTGCTAGATTATGCATGGGTTAATGTAAAATATACATTAATGAGAACATTAAGGATGTCATAGGCATTAAAATAAATGACAATTCTTCGGTCCGGCAAAAAATAGTCATGCAGAAGTCAAGAAATGCTATTTTTCAGTTAAGGATGGAATAAACTAGCCATATTTTTTAAAATGTGGAGTCCAGAGTATCCTTCAGATTACTATACTCTGATCAACAAAAATTGTCAGTACAGGGAAGATAGGACGTTTGCCTCTCACTCTGGTTTCATTGGCTTGCATAAGTGTGTCCGCCTTTTAAAGCTCTCACAGGGTTTCCCTAGTTTGCATTACAAATCACCAACTTCAAAAAAATTGTTCTCAAAAGTTTCAAATCCTAAAAGCTTCTTAATAAAATCCACTGAATAAGCTCCTTGCTTGTAATTTAGAATGATAATGGTAACTCTATTCTGATGCATATAACAAGCGCACGATCGCTTGTCGACTTGAAACCTTGACAGTATCCCTTTAGCAGTGGGATTCAAATGTCGCGTTGGGGTGTACAACTTTTTGCGAAGAATTACAGCAACAATTATTTAAGGAAAGTCAGTGACCTGCTCTTTTTTAATTGACATTTTTCCCAACGTAGTATAGTAATAAGTGCATCAGGCGCCACTGCTTTGGAAAAAGCTCTCCCATAAGGCTTGTACTGACAATTTTTTTTGAACAGAGTATAACAGTGTCAGTTTCAAGGAAGTAGGGAAGGGGAAGGGCTTACGGTGACTAATAGGATGAAACCTAGAGCTATGCGATAACGGAATTAGTTTAAGCAGAAGGGCCTCCCATGATCGACAGGTCGAAGAGGAGAAGTATGTCACTACTAAATTCTCTGCAGCAAAAGTAAGTTCTCAACAAGAGGCTCTCGAAGAGACGGTAGCGGAAGTTTTCTTTTGGTAGAATCAACGTCAATGTCTCCAGTTCCAGTTAGGATGTAATACTTGATGTCTATCTTACGTGATCTACTGTGACATGTTTGGAGAAAAGGTCGGTGATGTTTTTCGGTACTATAGCTAGGTTGTTGAAAAAGAGATGGTGGCGAAATAAACCGGTGTGTGCTAACAGCAGCTCTCATATCCCCTTAGTGGGTTACTGGCATCGGATTATCCGGCCTGCTTTTCTAAGACAAAACAAGGGTAGGCGTTAACACGGAGAGCACTATATTCCAAAAATCTGACCAATTGTTTTGGTATGCGTACGATAGCGACATCAACGGACTTCACGGTTGAAGATCAAGACTAAGTATATGCTATCAACAAACACCTGTCCACCGATTAGAGCAAAACGTCTCGATTGATAGCAAAAATATCGAGGTAGTTAAGGACTTCATCTACCTCAGACATAATAACAACTCCACAAAAGAGACCTTTGATTAAGAATTTTACCTTAGGAAACCGTTACTACTTCGGTTTAGCAAAACAAATGGGTTCAAGACTCTTCACTCTTAAGACGAAGTCCGCGCTCTACAAAACTTAACTTCTTTTTCGCTGAAGACTTTAGAAAAAGTAGTTGATAAGATTGGAAGTATATACAGAAATGCCACTTAAGCATCGCTAGCTAGATCTATAGGTGGTTTCAGCCCTTTCCGAACTTATTAACACGATACAAATAGCTTTAGATGACAATACGGCCTTATGCGGCTTTGAAGAAATCCAGTGTGCCTTTGAAAACACTTTTCATGAGGCTATAAGGGAGAATAAGGGAAATGCTTGGCACAAGATCTGCGGAAGATTCGCAATACAAAGTGACGAGAAAATCATCACCCTTAGGTAGGGGTACTATTACTCATGGTTTCTTGTTTTGCTGATGATATTGTTATAACTGCAGGAAAGTTTTGAGACATTCTCTGTCAAATTTAATTCAAAGAGGACGGACAATTACAAGCAAATGGTGGCTATCAATAAGCTTTAACATTAACCCTACAAAGACAAAAATGATACCATTTACTAAGAAATGACTTCTGTGACACATACAACCTATTATCGATCAGCTGGTGAAAAAAAACTATACCCAGATAGAAGTAAGATGTCAATGAATTGCGCTACATAGCAAACTTCTCTGGAATTAACAAGTCGAATTATCTGTCGCGAAAGCTACAGAACCCTTATGAAATGCAAGAGGCTTGTAAGCAAATTATGACGTTGCAAGCTAAGCATCCATGGTGTTCGGACCAACCATTACATATATTGCAGTTGCATAAAAGAACAGAACTAAACAACTAGGAAATTACTAGACAAAGCTCAAACGCTCGGATGCCATGACCCCGTCAAGCTAGTGAAGGGCATAGCCAAAAATACTTCCCTATCAGGACAACCTTTCCTACAACTTACTCATTCCAAAGGGGGTTCTTGTTCTCCTTAACCTTAAGCTGTACTTCTGACTCGGAATAATTGCGGTTTCTTATCAAGATTTGTCAGTGAGGTACGCCGAAAGGTGCGTAATCTCCCCCCGTCCTTTTGAGCTTGGTTGTAAACGAATTAATAATGTGCCTAGAAAAGAAGAGTTCCGGAAGATAGCAGTATCTGGAAAATATCATAATATATTGTAAGCACTCCTACAAAATGCTTTAAGCATTTTATTGCTGGCCAGATCATACCCGTACAAAAAAGAGTCAAAAGGGCCATTGGGAATAAATGGGGTCTATAACCCATAACAGCTACCCATTTCACTACTGAATTTAACCAAATTAACGTAGGAGAAATATAATTTACATGGCATTCATGCTGTAAATATTATTTGTGTTCATAACCATCGACTAATATATTGCTTATAAAAACGGTACGACAAACCTTAGGAGGAACAATACCATCATTTGCATTGCGTCAAAACAGATCTGGCCAACGCTTCATCTCAGGTGCTCTAAGCATCTGATGTCTTTATTAGGCAAATTTCACATTAGCTTCGTAGAAGGCGTCATAACTGGACACTGTTCAATAGTACGCTGCACGACTTGGAGTCTACTCAAACGATTTCGGCATAGATGAAGAGGGGAGGAAACAATTCCTCATCTTATACGTACTCGTTCATGCCCTTCCCTATCCCAAGAACGTAGACTAGATTTGGGAGGCTTCTACTACGACGATTTGAGTGGTCTAGCAAATACTGAAATATGTAGTCTTAGATGCTTCATGAGGAGCTCAAAATGTTTGAACTTTGTTGTCCATTTATATGAATTATTTCTTCTTTTACTTGATGCATGAGGAACAGTGTATAGTTAGGAGTAATTTATTCTTTAAAACATACATATTAAGCTCTAAGAACAAGAATGAAAATGTTTGTGAAATTCTGCAATTCTACAGAAAATTTTGTCTTAAATCTATTTCTTCTTTGAGAACTTTATCTATGTACATATATATTGTTCTATTTTTTTTTTTAACTTAAAACAATATAACGAGATAGAAATGTAGGAAAACAATATTTTCTGACTTATTTAGCTTAAAAATACAGTTTTTTCCTTGTGAATTCCCACTCCTTTTGTCCGATTTTATTTTCGATTTGCAGTGCATAGAAATTTTTACAAGGATAACAACCCAAATAATGTTTCGTTTATGAACATTGAACAGTTTTGTGCGAAAAATGTTGCCGAAACTAAATTTTTCGGATATCTTTTTTATTGGAATTGCTTCTAAAGTATTGTTAAGATGCACAGGATTTCGGCAAGGAAATGTGCTATCATGTGAGATCTTCAAAGGGACAGAATTTAATACCAAGAACGAAACTATTTTCAACAAATCTGGCATCCTATAAAATATTCACTACGGTACTAGATAATCGAGTTCCAAGCAAGTTTCTGACTAGGTTACTCAACTATTGATCACATCTTCGTCCTCAGAAGTATCGTGGATACGTTCAAAGAAATTTCAGACTAGGACTGGTATATGTAGCAAGGCTGTACCCTCAGCCCAAGCTTACTTGAATCTTTGATTGATGACATAATTGATTCATTCCAGTTTATGATTAAAAAGCTTCATAAATACTGCACTATGTGAAATTTAGGTGTGTTGAAAAAATCGAATGTTATAGTACGTATATACAAAAAATTATGAGGAAAATTAAATTCGAGGGAAAAATGGGAGTACAACAATGAAATGATAGACGTCGTCAAGTAGTACAAAGATCGAGGAGTTCATTTCACCAAAAGCCTTATAATCTAAGAGCCCGTGAACGCCAGACCTTGGTTATTTTATAAGAGCTGAAAGTTTGTCAGTGCATGCTCCCAACAAAGGTAAGAACGATGCACCATTATGAAGTTTGGGTCATAGTGGCTTTGGCAGTTAAACGGTACTAAGGGTGTGTAAAATACCGATCTACTTTCGTCAAATCATAAAGGCTGATTTTTTGGTATTATATTCAGAATGTTATTAAAAATCACGTTATTTATTGCCAGACACTTTGCGTAGTGGAAACCCCTTGCCAGACACCCTTAATGTTTATGAAAAAATAATTCTACTTACAATATATGTATATATACAGTAGTTTATTTTTAATTACACTCAAAATATGTTCCTATGTTATTTACAATAATTAATTTCTTAAGTCTATCTTATTAATCTGCGAGCACAAAAGGGGCTCTGCTTCGTTAGGTTGGTTATGTTTTCTTTTGAATAACATTTGTGTCTTAGGTCTAAATTTTTTTCTTATTATTATTTATGATAGTTACGTCAGCTTGAGCAGTGCTAACGGTCGTTGGCTCGTGTGGTGATGAAGGGGTGGATATGGGTCATTGTTGATTGCTGTCTGGTCTTTTGGTGGCTTCTACCTCTGTTGTGCTGCGTCCGTGCAACATCATAGAAGTTTGCGAAGCTGTCTTCTCCAGCTATTCCAAATGCTTGGTGCATCATGGAGAGCACCTGGAGATATCGGTCGTCTGTGGCTGAGTTACCTGTAATTAAATTAAAAAGAGGACTGGGATGGGTTGGGATTTTTCTCAGCATCTTAGTGCTCAGATTGTAGATTATACTCGTATTTGTCAATCGGGACAATTCCTGAAGCTTCGTACAACTTTTCATTGCTATAATAGCGGTAAGAGTTGGGTTTTCGGTGAAGGGAGGTGCAATGGCGGAGAGCTTTTCGCTCGAATAATTGCAATTTTTTCATATAAGTGGGGCTTATTGTAAACCAAATAGGGAAATGATATGTTAATATTGGGCGAATGAGTTGCTTGTATAGCAGAAGCTTCGTCCTGGTTTGGAGACCACCCCTCACTTTCATAAGGGGACGCAAAAGTGATAAGGCATAATTTGCCTTACGAAGTGTGAATTTGGTGTGTTGGTTAAACTTGAACCTTTCGAAGAAGTGAACTCCAAGGTATTTAACACTTTGCTTGGGGGTGATAACTGTGTTATCAGGAAGAGTCAAGGATAGGTTTTTGCATTTTGTTGCTAGGCCATTACGCGAGGGTCGTCTAAAACAGATTAATTCTGTTTTAGAGGGATTGACTTTAATTCCCCATTGGAGATAATATTCGCATAGTCTAAGGATGTGTGCCTTAACTCTTCGGAGGGCTACATCAGAGTTAATGGATGAGCTATATGTGATGGAGTCATCAGCGAATAGCAGAGTTTTTGTCATTGGCAGGTTTGCAGGTTGGTCGGAGGTATAGAGGTTGTATAGATCGGGTCCAAGGCGGGATCCTTGAGCGACTCCAGCTAAGATGTTCTTAAGGATTGAGTTAGTACTGCCCACGCGTACGTAAAGCTTACGGTTAGTGAGAAAACTATGGATGATGATTACAAGATGTCTAGGCAAGTGAAGAGACTTCAACTTGAAAACCAAACCATCTATCCAGACAGAGTCAAATGCTTTTCGAATATCAAGCAGACATGTTACAGTGGTCTCTTTTTTGTTCAGAGCCAAAGTTGTATCAGCGTGGAGCTTCAACAACGGATCCAAAGTGGAGTGGGATGCTTTGAACCCAAATTGGTTATGCTGCACTATTCCCATTGAAGAGCATAATGAGCGCAGTTTGAAAAGAATCAGCATTTCAAGAAGTTTGCTGAGGTTAGGGAGGAGGGAGATTGGTCGGTAGTTGCTTATATAATTTGCCCTTACATTTTTTTGTATTGGGAATATCTCGGCTATTTTCCATTTATTTGGAAAATAGCTGTTGTTGATACAATTGTTCAAAATAATTGTGAGAATAACAATTGCGGTTGAAGGGAGTTTTTTGATAACGAAATTGGAAGTCTTGTCTGGTCCCGAAGATTTTTTTGAATTACCATAGTGGATTGAGTCGTGAAGGTCTAATGGATTAGTAAAAATGTCATTGGCTGTCGTATAGACTGATGAATTTGCTTCAGAAAATCTTGTAATAGGGTCTGAGTTTTGAGATATCAATCCAAATATTTCGCTATTGACGTTGGTGAGAAAGTCGGGTAAATGAGCAGGAGGATTGGGTTTGAAGTTTCCTTCGAAGAAGTCTGCGAAAGCATTCGCTTTTTCTTGGTCAGATACAAGAACGACGTTATTGTGTTGGAGTTCACCATCAAGTATAGGAGATTTCTTTCCCACAATTTGGTTAATTTGCTTGAAGGTTTCTGGTCCAGGCTTTATGACGTTAAGTCTTTTCCTGAATTGGGAATCTATGAATGCTTTGGTGTTTTGTTTGATGAGAGTATTGAGGCACTTGAGTTGGGAATGAACACTCTGGTATTCATCTCCGTGTGTACTTAAAGTACGATTAAAAATTCTTTGCAGAATTTTCCGAAGCTTTTGCCTATATTTATACATATTTTGTATATGATGGGGAAGATCTATGTATTTTGATTTGAAATTTCGCGATTGTGTCTGTTCAGCGATAGTATCAGTGAATAAGCTTTCAATAATATCGATTGTGGAATCGATTTCTTGGTTGCTAAGGTTTGCGGATGTGTTAGGCTTGTTATTCCGAAGCTTATCCGTTAAGGAACTTTGGAATACTTCCCAATTATTTTTTTTTATAGTTTATGAATTCCTGCTGAGGAGTAGCAAGAGTATTAAGATTTGTCAGGAGACGAATAACTAGTTTTACCACTAAATTGTCAGAATCTGATACAATGGCAGTGCAAGTGCCATTAATAAGTGAGGTAATTCTACAAATAAGATGTGGAGAGCACATGAAGAAGTCAAGTGTCGAAGGAGTTCGGGGTAATATAGGGATTGGTTGAGATACAATCTCTAAGTTGTAGTTGTGCGAATTAGCACAGAGCCAGTCAGAGATAGCTACTCCTTGAGGATAGGTTAAGCTATCGTGCCATAGTTGATGGCGCGCGTTGAAATAGCCCCCAATTATAAATTGAGTGTAATTTTGGCAGAATGCGTTAAGCAAATCGAGATCGTGTTTGATGTTAGTTTGGGATGCGGAGCACTTATTATACAAAGATACCATAAGGATATTTTCGTTATTTTCGAGTGCAATGACTACACAAGTGACTTCAAATGTAGTCAAACCGTGGATAATGACCTTTTGGCATTGAAAACTTGATTTTACCAGAATGGCAGTACCAGTTCTGGCAAGATCTTTGTCTGTGCGGAAAAGAGTGTACTTATTGAAGTAAAGCCGATGCCTTGAGACTAGTTAAGTTTCAGAAAGCAAAACGGCGTCGGGTATAATTCTACTTACGTTATAGTATAAAAGATGATTTTTATATATAATATTCGGGTATTAAAAAGATTATGTTTTCTCGTTAGCCAGACATTTTTGATAGTTCCAACGCCTTGCCAGACAAGCATGTAGTTGTAGCTGTAGGAGCAAACGCGATGCAATATATACAGGGTAATTGGTATAAGGTGCACCAAAAAGCTATAATGAGTAGGTTGAGTTGATACAAAAAAAAAAATCGTATGTGAGGGGGGTCTATTTTCCTCCGTGTAGGTGAGAGGGGAAATTTTCTTAAAAATTGACTTAAAACCGAAAAAAATTATTTAAAAACAACGGTAAAACTTGTAATGCCATGTCATACCTTTTCTGAAAGCCAGAAAGTTCTTCTTTAATTTTCATTTCAAATCAAGTTGTGTTTGAGAATAGTTTTTGAAAAATTAATTTTCAAACTCGAAATTAAAAAAAAATTAAAACTGATTTTTATCAAAATCTTATGTCATTAAGTATAATTTTTGTTTTCAAAATCCAACGCTCTTATTAATTTTTAATAAAAAACAGAAAACCAGATGCTAAAATGAATCTTAGTTTCTCAGAAATTAAAAAAAAAACTAAAAGTACTTTTTACCAATCAGCCTTTATGATTTGACGAAAGTAGATCGGTATTTTACAAACCCGTAATACCGTTTAACTGCCAAAGCCACTATGACCCAAACTTCATAATGGTCCATCGTTCTTACCTTTGTTGGGAGCATGCACTGACAAACTTTCAGCTTTTATAAAATAACGAAGGTCTGGCGTTCACGGGTTCTTGCTCTAATACTTATTTATTTATAATGAGTACTGGCTGTGTTGTAGAGTTCCCGAAAAGTAGCTAATTCCGTTTAGTTCCTTATCTCATATTAGATTCACCTTCCAGATTACAAATCCTGCCGTTAAAATCACCTATTACAAGTATATTTCGGCTATGAGTAGTGTAAATTGCCTCTTCCAATGCATTAAGCTCATCATTCCATTTTTGCTGTCGAAGTTAAAAAAAATCGGGAAGATAAAAAGAGCATCAAGTTCTTACAAAATTACTTCGTTTTCAGCACACTTAAATTCACATTTATAGATGTTGGTGACTTATTTCTTATTTGGCTTATCAATTTTGAAGATATCGGTGAATAAAGCTAAAATATTTTTATTTTAACAAAAGAAAAATTCTGCTCAAATTTCTGTACACGCTACTGTAAGTACGATTTAGTCGTTTTATTTGCAGTTCTCGTCTTCTCCAATGTGCATGCTTCCAATACTTCCAATTCAATGATTGTATATAATTTATTTCCTTATCGTATTGAACGTTCGATTTAAACATCATTGTATGTTTGTAAGTCTTTGAATTTTTTTTCGTATTTATTTGCAATTTGTTGATGGAAATGAAGATATTGATACTGAGGTAATAATACCAGAGGAACAACAATTCTCCGAAAAACTCAACCCTGTCCCCGATCAAAGTTCAGTTGTATTTCAAACTTCATTTAAATTTATTTTTCTTTTACAATTCTTTTTTTTTTGTTCGTTATATTTGTTTGTTAGTTAAAAAACTTTTCGTTGAATAGATATTCAAAAAAAAAATACGTAAAAGGAAACTGAACAAGACATTTATGTAATTGGAATGCGATTTAAATTTGAGATTAAACTTTTGAATTAATGGTTTTTGTCTCCTTTCTTTCTGATAATTTCTGAGTCTGAAAATAATTTTCAATTAACCTATTTATGTTGGTGAATATGTATATTAAATAAGATATGATGAGAATTGTCATAAGGCTCGTAAGATATCTTTTGGATGGCTGAGAATTTTCCGTACTTCAACCCAAGGTTTGCTTAGGAATTTCCACTTCGAGGTCAGCAGATTGTAAATAGTTCAATATCCAGACGAAACTCTGCCCTAACTCATTGCTTGTCCATTTCAAGGATCTACTGAATTCAACAACAACACCAACAAATTCGCGATACCTTGTGTCAGCAACGAAGTTCTAGACTCTGTTTCTGCTGGTGCGAATGGTATTCCAGTTGAGTTTTATAAATACGGTACTATCTTGCTCAAAGAACGTATTTTAACACTGTATAATAAAACAATTGAAGGTGATCTTTCGCCGGATGAATTCCGGGATGATATAATATTCCCAAAACATAAAAAAGGGTTTTTATTGGTTGCAGAAAATTATAGACGAATCTCTTTTCTAAACGCATCATATAAAATATTTACTACGATGCTGCATAAGCGACTTTTGAAGTGGATTGAGAGACAGAACCTGTTAAAAGAAGTTCAAGTTGGCTTTAGATCAGGGTACTCAACAATTGACCACATTTTCATCCTCAGAAGTCTAGCTTAACCAGCGTATGTATTCTTCATCCATCTTAAAGTGGCTTTTGACACCATCGACCAAGGTACTTTATTTTACAAACTGTGTCTGGGGTTGTCGCTGTGGACCGCAGGAGCTTTGTAATTGTTTCGCAACCACCACAGGAGTGAGGCAGGGCTGCACATTTAGTTCCAACTTGCTTACGTTGATTAACTTTCTTTTGGGGTTGATTTCGAAGAGGTGCAAATAGGGTATACCAGTATTGTCGGCTGTGGAACCTTATAGTTAACATCAAAAAATCTAAAGTAATGGTATTTAAACAAGGTGGTGGACAATACGTGTCGCATGAAAAATGGAACTGCATCATAGCTCAGCAAATCGTTTAAGTAATTTTGATGGCCAAGGTTGTATTCCAACTGGCTATATAAAATTCTGCTTTCCGAATCTTGTGCTCTTCGAATGAATGCATCGCGGGTTGAATCATCATTCTTTTGTATAATATTATACAGCTTTGCTTTCAAGTTGTGAGGTCAATAATAAAGTTTTCACCACAAGCATTGCCGATTGATTGCCATCTTCAATACCACCAGTCCCCATTCCTTAACTCATACATGAACAGTTTTTTCAAAAGTCTGGAATCATCATGATGACAACTTAACTTAAAAATGAAGTCACCTTGAGACTTGAGGGTATTAGTTATGAGTTGAGGAAGACCAGTTTCCAAATATAAACAATAATTTGGTGTATTTTGAGGTATAGGTTGAATAGCTTTTTAAGAAAATTCCTATGAAATTTTTCTATTTCATCATACTCATCAGCACCCCAGACTTGAAAAGCGTAGCAAAGCTTTGATTTGACGACCATATTGAATATTTTGTAACGGGTGATTTTTTTGAGGTTAGGATTTTCATGCATTAGTATTTGACAGATCATGCGGGATTTCAGACATGGTGTCAAAGAGAAAGATGCTCAGTATGCTTTGACATTTCATCATGAATAGACTTACTAACGAGCAACGCTTGCAAATCATTGAATTTTATTACCAAAATCAGTGTTCGGTTCGAAATGTGTTTCGCGCTTTACGTCCGATTTATGGTCTACATAATCGACCAAGTGAGCAAACAATTAATGCGATTGTGACCAAGTTTCGCACTCAGTTTACTTTATTGGACATTAAACCAACCACACGAATGCGTACAGTGCGTACAGAAGAGAATATTGCGTCTGTTTCTGAGAGTGTTGCTGAAGACCGTGAAATGTCGATTCGTCGCCGTTCACAGCAATTGGGTTTGTGTTATTCGACCACATGGAAGATTTTACGCAAAGATCTTGGTGTAAAACCGTATAAAATACAGCTCGTGCAAGAACTGAAGCCGAACGATCTGCCACAACGTCGAATTTTCAGTGAATGGGACCTAGAAAAGTTGGCAGAAAATCCGCTTTTTTATCGACAAATTTTGTTCAGCGATGAGGCTCATTTCTGGTTGAATGGCTACGTAAATAAGCAAAATTGCCGCATTTGGAGTGAAGAGCAACCAGAAGCCGTTCAAGAACTGCCCATGCATCCCGAAAAATGCACTGTTTGGTGTGGTTTGTACGCTGGTGGAATCATTGGACCGTATTTTTTCAAAGATGCTGTTGGACGCAACGTTACGGTGAATGGCGATCGCTATCGTTCAATGCTAACAAACTTTTTGTTGCCAAAAATGGAAGAACTGAACTTGGTTGACATGTGGTTTCAACAAGATGGCGCTACATGCCACACAGCTCGCGATTCTATGGCCATTTTGAGGGAAAACTTCGGAGAACAATTCATCTCAAGGAATGGACCGGTAAGTTGGCCACCAAGATCATGCGATTTGACGCCTTTAGACTATTTTTTGTGGGGCTACGTCAAGTCTAAAGTCTACACAAATAAGCCAGCAACTATTCCAGCTTTGGAAGACAACATTTCCGAAGAAATTCGGGCTATTCCGGCCGAAATGCTCGAAAAAGTTACCCAAAATTGGACTTTCCGAATGGACCACCTAAGACGCAGCCGCGGTCAACATTTAAATGAAATTATCTTCAAAAAGTAAATGTCATGGACTAATCTAACGTTTCAAATAAAGAATCGATGAGATTTTGCAAATTTTATGCGTTTTTTTTTTTTAAAAAAGTTCTCAAGCTCTTAAAAAATCACCCGTTATTTAGCGGACAAAACGATTCTTTTGTTTGAAAAAATATTTTTCCAAGCTGCGTTGATCAAGCTTTGTGAGCTTTTGGCTTTCTCTCGTAAGTGAATCTTGAAATTAAGAGTAGAATCGAGTTTCTCACCTGTTTAATTTCTTTTACAGTCGCAAGAGGTTGTCCGTTATAGTTCTAGAGTCGCCTATTATGAGTTCTGGAGTTGCGACTGAAGACCATCATTTTTGATTTTTGTGTATTAATTGTGAGATCCCATTTTTTGCAATAACTTGCTAAACGTTTAATCATTAGTTGCATGTGCTCAGGTGATTCCGAGAGAATGACAAGATCATCTGCGTATATACATTAACCGTCAAATTCACAATTCCTACTCCACCAGAAAGATCATCAACTATGTCATTTATATATAGCGAGAACAGCAATGCACTGAGAAGACATCCTTGTTTCACGCCAGAGTTAGTAGCGAACCACTCAGAGAACGTTGCACCATTCCAAACAGAAGCAACGGTATTCGTATACATTTCTTTGATTACTTTGATGAACTTCGAAGATATGCCAAGTTGTGAGAGTTTGTACAAAAGCACATTTCTGTTGAATAAATCGAAAGAAGCTTTAAAGTCAACGAAGAAAGC
The DNA here is from genome assembly GCA_963931855.1 of Philhelius festivus. Lineage (NCBI taxonomy): Eukaryota > Metazoa > Arthropoda > Insecta > Diptera > Syrphidae > Philhelius > Philhelius festivus. Next base: position 73,358,807 of record OZ007556.1, on the reverse strand, counting down.
ATAAATCTTTTTATTCCTGGCTTGAAACGCTTTTACAATGGAAGTGAGATTAAATATTTGATCAACTGTAGAGTGATTTTTTCTAAAGCCCGCCTGGTATTCAGATAAAATGTTATTCCTTTCAACCCTTTTCTCAAGTCTTTCAACCATAACACCGCAAAATATTTTTGCTATTACATTCATGAAGGATATTCCTCTATAATTTTCAACAGCGTCTAAGGGTCCTTTTTTATGGATCGGGAAGATTACAGACTTCTTGAACGAAGAGGGAATTCTAGCAATCGAAAAAATTTTGTTGAACAGGATTTGAATGGCGTTGCAAAATATATGTAGGTGTTGAATTTTTAAAAAACTCCAGCCAGCGCCAGCGAAGTATTTACTGAATGTCTTCACAGTGCCTGAATCCCACCTTTTCAGAAAAGTAGTTTTGAAAGCTATACAAAACCAAAATAGTTATATGGCTGCTGACCGTAAAAGGCCAACACACTTGGACCAATATTTGGCCCGTTCTGATACCACAAGATTTTAAAAATCACCCTTACTCGTTAAACCATTTTGAGCTAACAATGAAGAGTTTGAGACAGAGAATGTCTTAATTATTTAGATCACTACGATCGTTATAGTAGTAGTCTCCCAAGTGGAGTCTACGTCTTTCTGCTAGGGCAGGACAAGAACATAGAAGGTGAGGAACTGACTCCTCTTCTTCTTCATCCATGCAGCTTCTGCAAAAATTATTTGCAGGAACTCCAAGACGGAAAGAATGTCTTCCTATTAGGCAGTGCTCAGTAAAGGCACCTATAACGGAGCTAATATGCAATCTACCAATAGAAATTAGTTGTTTTGAGCGTTTAGCATCAAACAATGGCTAAATTAGTTTAGTAGACCGGCAAGTTGGGGTGCTGGTCCATATGTGGTTAGCTTTCTTTTAATATCATGCTTTAGCATAAGTTTACAAGTAGCTAGGGGTATACCGATGCCGATGTTAGATTTGCTATCCAACAAAGGTAAGATTGTTCCGTTTTTGCAAGTTCGTCGGCTTTACAATTTCCTGGAATGTCTCTATGCCCCGGCACCCATATAAGGTGAATGTTAAACTGTTTTGACATCTCCACCAGAGATGACCGACAATTTTGGGCTATTAGTCCAGTCCAGTGACTTTATGGCAGCTTGACTGTCTGAGGAAATACGTATATCAGTAGTCGATATAACGTTTTCTTTGAGCCGAGAGAGGACTTCTTTTATTGCTAGAAGCTCTGCCTGGAACACGCTACAGTGATTGGGAAGACGAAAAGATAGACAAAGATTTTATTTTTCGGAGTATATGCCTCCACCGACCCCGTCACCGGTTTTAGATTTATCTGTGTAGAAATGAATCGCTTCGCTACCAACAGTGACTCATTTTTCCAGGTAGACCTGGAAGCGATGGACACTTGAAAGTTTTTATTAAATTTTGGATGAGGGGTGGTGTAATCGACGTTACTAGGTAGGGATCTGAACGAGTTCAGTATAGTGGAGTGGTCAATATCGTTATTTAGGCACTGCGAGGAGGCTTTAAGCCGAATAGCTGTGCTAGCGACCGATTGTTTGCTAAAGATATCTAGCGGTAGGAGATGAAAACAAACATCAAGTGCAGCAAACCTTTTCAGAACTTATGAAAATTATTGTCCATCATGTATTTCAAGTCTCCTGCTATTTAACTCTCCTTTCCATAAGTTTTAAAAGGATGTTAATTGATTTTTAAATTCAATTAAAAATTTTGAAACAAAAGTTAAAAACAAAGTGTGCTCAGCAATTACCAAATCAGAATGCTAAACTCCAGTGAAAATGAAAATATCTTGAATTAAAGCCTTTCTCTTGCCATACACATGAGGTAAGTAAAAAAACCTATTCAACAGCAAAAGTGAACCAACTAAAGACTGGCTTTTGATTTAAATTAAAAATCTCTGCTGTCCAATTTGCCAAAGGAAACGAAATGCAAATACGGATCTACCCATCTTGCTCGATGTGCCATAATAACCTATACCCAGTCCCCAAATCTAACTCACAAATCTGTGACACATATGCTCCAGTTCTCCAGTTTTATCCAATTGGCTGCCTCATATGATTTATGCTAGGAAAGTAAATCATTCAACATCCCTTGGTAATAATGTAAACCTCTGCTTTTCCAAATTCTCATCCATGTTTCTATGCTTTCATTGTAAGGATACCTAAGTACATATATTATCACCATTTCGAGCCACCATCCTATACGAAAATGAAATCGAAAATTCATCTAATTAACTATATACACTGGACCTTTCCGACACAATCACTCTCACATTTATACGGAATAACTTAGGTATACAATTTTCGGAACAGTCATTCGTCTACATCTGGAATATAAGAAGCAATAACATGACAAAGGAGCACATGTCAGACTTCCCTGAAGCAAGCAAGAGGTGTTCTTGTTGACCTTTTTGGGATGTAGATATAATTTCCCACCTCTCGCTACCATCTACACCGGCGACGACGGCGACGACCACTCGTCGATCGTAGGTACTCTTGAACTTTTGGTTCCATTTTCTCCAAGGATGGACATAAATAAGTTGCTGGTATGGATACGCATATATATATAAGTACAAATATATATATAAACAAAATCTTCCTGTGAAGGGCGGACTTATCACTTAGACATAATAGGCCCTTATTTAAGGGAGGAGGAAACTTGCAGACCTCTCAGAAATGTAATCGATTAAATTTCAAAATCAGCATCTTCGTATTGTCATTATTTTATAAAAATCAATCTGCCAAATGATATTTCAAAATAGCTTTTTTGGCCTTTAGTCCACAAAAATTGGTGTTTCGTCCCGGCGATCTCACATGGACTCATCAGTTGACTGTGAGGACCTTGTCAATACGCAATTTTTGTTAAATTCAGTTCATCTTACAACGATTTTGTTGACAATGAGGTTCTAGCGCAGCGCAGGGATCGATCTTAGGACCAGACCTCTGGAACATCTCCTACGACGATATCCTTCGCATGGAGATGCCTGACGATACCTTTCTAGAGAACACGAGACACGAGACCAGGTCATGCGACGAGCAAACTCGTGGATGGAAGAGCATGTACCTAAGCCTAGCCACGGAGATAACTCAGATAGTCCTTCTGACGAAGAAGAAGATTCCCACACAAATCGACTTCCAAATTGGGGCCGAAGTTATAAGGAGCAGCGTGGCGGTGAAGTACTTGGGATTGTGACTCGACATACAGCTTACCTACTGGCAACAAATAAAGGCAGCAACGGAAAGAGCCTCAAAAACAACCACATCGCTGAGCAGACTGACGGCGAACATGGGGGGACCAACGGCCAGTAAGCGAAGGTTAATAATGGCGACAACACATTCCATCCTTCTGTAAGGTAGCGAAATCTGGCCGGAAGCACTAAAGCAGGAGAAGTACCGAAAACAGATGGCGGCAGTGCAAAGATGCGGAGCTCTACATGTGGCCAGCTCTTACCGAACGGTGTCGGAACCAGCTGTCCTTGTAGTTGCTGGAGTGACCCCTATCGATCTCTTAGCGACGGAAAGGAAGTACGTCTATGACAAAAAGGCGGAAATGGGAGTGGAAGCGGTACGAATACTTCAACGCCTTTCTCCAAAGAATCGGCAAAACGAGCAGTCCAACCTGCCAGTACGGGGACTCTCAACAAGATGACGTGCAACATACCTTCTTGGCCTGTAGCAGATGGGAAACCGAAAGAGAAGAACTGGAGAGAAACATCGGCATCATCATTCCAGGGAACATTATCGAAAAGATGCTGGCCAGCGAACAGAACTGAAACAAGATCTGTATTTACGCCAGCCACCTTCTCAGAAGGAAGAAAAGAGAGGAAGAGCAGTTCCGCGAGACAGCGTCAGCCCACAATGGGTACTACAACAGGACCCCCGTTATAAGGTTAAAATCCCTTAGAGAGTCCGGCACACGGGGAGGTACGAGTATGAATACCTCCTTATGGTGCGTCAAGAATTCCTCCAAAACTAAAAAAAACAATCGCTCTTGTCATGCTTGTCACGAGAAGTGCTTCTTATCTTTAAAGTTCAGACTCCGCAGAAAATGTTAAGTCCTTTCAATTCCTAACGACAACGGTGTGATGTGCTTTTTACTTTCCAGCCGAGGCTCTGCTCGTCGGTCTTGCCAGGGTCGTCCTGAAGAAAACACGAAACTCCAGATTTAAAGGTCTTCAAACCTTATTACAAAACCTTTATTGGAAATAACTCTTAAATCTATAACATACAATAATTTGCTACTAATATTTCACTTAATTCGGGTAATGGAACGGTTCACGGGCTTCTAGTCTAGCCGCTTTGCATCGGTCATACTGCTTGCGGATGCTCTGGATCTGGTACTTGATTACGGGTATTCTGGCTGCTGGTAATTCGGCTTCAAACGGGCCCTTTCATTCGGATGTCTAGTTCCTGACGGGATCCTTAGGTATAACGCCCCTGGTGGCACAAAACAGCAGGATAACGCTCTGGTAGATCAGCAGGTTCAAGGCCCCTGGTGGCACAAAACAGCAGGCTAACGCTCTGGTAGATCAGCAGGTTCAAGGCCCCTGGTGGCACAAAACAGCAGGCTAACGCTCTGGTAGATCAGCAGGTTCAAGGCCCCTGGTGGCACAAAACAGCAGGCTAACGCTCTGGTAGATCAGCAGGTTCAAGGCCCCTGGTGGCACAAAACAGCAGGCTAACGCTCTGGTAGATCAGCAGGTACCGAAGCCCCTGGTGGCAATTAGGACATTAAACTTCGAATTAAGACCCCTTACCGCTGGTGGGGGGAAGCCTTAATAAGAAATAGCTGGACAATCTCACCTACCTAACTTGCTAAATGACCAACTCGTCTATACTTCTTGTCTACGACTGGATTTCGAAAGATTGATCAAATCGATTTACTGTGCCGCCTGACTGTGCGTATGAGCGAAGAGGTGATTTTCGTTCACCCGAGTAGGTCCTCTTGATAGTTTTTCAGTAGAAACTGAATGTGAACTATATAGGTGGTGAACGAAAAAAATATTATTGTTTGATTTTTGCGTGACGTCATATGCCTCTGGTGCTTGTGAATTGAATTTGAGTGAAGTACAATTCTTGGTATCATGCAGAAGTCGTATAGAGTGGAGTAGCATGAAACGCTTCGTTACAACGGTCACACAACAATGTTGTAAGTCTTTTTTTTAAGTCAAAATTTTAACTTTAACCATACTGAATTGAAAGATACCCTTTGTAAAATATGAATACTCGCAAATGCAAACATACAAAATTCCAACTTATCCCTTATGGCCGTTGGATCATAATACCAAGGGCAGACTTGAGCTGTTTCAAACGCGATTGAGTCGGTCTTTGTGATCCGTTCACCAAAAAGAATGATTGATTGCAATCTCAATCAATCCTATTGTCAATCTCTTGCCACTGAAACCGATAAACATAAAGTGGACGAAACGAACGAAAAAAAAAATATGTTTCGTTCATTCAACTTGTTTTCTATCATTTCACAATACCAAATAGTAATGAAAATGAAACGGAATGTATATTCTTAATTTTATATGCAATTTTCTCGGTCAGGAAACGATTGAAAAAAATATTTTAGTTGAATGGACGATTGAAAACATTTCGTATCGGTCTTGGTCTCGTTTGGAACGAAACGGTTGGATAAATAGTAGTTTTGATTGAATGAACGATTAATTGAAAAGGATCGAATCCTTGAATTAATCAATCATTGATTGATTCGATCTTTCAAAATGAACGATTGGCACAGCTCTACGGTAGACTGCATTGGGTGATCGTCATCAATTTTTAAAAGCACATACCATTCAGACATAACCATATCCATCCACATTTTTCTACGGTTTATGTTAAAGAGCTTTCAGAATGTATGCTCTTTTAAGGCTTTTAAGAGGAACTATTTTGGTCCTTTTTACACGCCATGACATGGCGGCATTTTGTCGGCATACTACTTCGATTCACAGAGTTCGCACTGCATGCCGTGTCCACACTTATTAGTTTCACACGACCCAAAACCCTTATCGACTATATGCTTCGATGAAGTAGTTCGTGGCGTGTGGTAGGAGTAAGTGGACTCAGCTACGTAACGTAAAATTTGTTTGACTTATGTTTAAACAGGGATGTTGCTTAGACAGCATTATATTTTTACGCTTATATTCAAACAGAGATGTTATCTGATAGAAAATAGACTGTTTTTACACGAATCCGATTTTAATCTCTGTTTCTCTTTTGGCTTCCGTTCGAGTTCATCTGTGCTTTTAAACACAGCGATTTTTAATATAAGTTAACTTCGTTCATGCGAAAAGGGGATAGGATGTAGGAAAAATCCAAATCTTATCAATCTAGCGTGCTGCATAGAAATATTGTATATGCAAGACTGATGATTGATCATGTATTTATTGGTTCATTTGCGTATAGTACGTTGTAGAGATGAGAACACAGCACAGCATAACCACTGATTAAACTATTAAAACAGCAAATGAAAATTGTATGATGAAATAGACCGACAAAATAAAACAAATTACTCGGATAAAATTACAAAAAAACTCAAAAAAATTCGTAAAAACAATCTTGCACAAACTAAAAACTCACAAAGGGCAACGTCCTCTCGCCACTGAAATAAAAGAGTTGCACGTGCATTTGAACAATGTATATCTGGCTTAACGCCGCCAACATATATACTTGTCATACTGCGAAAATGTCAAAACATTTTATTTGACAAGCCTAGATGGAGCGTTCACCTTATCAAAATCAAACAAATCCCTTAAGTTTTTGTTTTAGGTTTCTGTACTTTATCTTACTCCCTCTGTCAGAGATTAAGCCGATTGACATCATTCCCACGTTTAAATGGAATTATAAGTGGCAAAAACTGATTTTTTTAATCCATTGAAGTCGTAGGCTAGGCGCGCACGTTCAATTTTGAGTTGCACAACTGTTTGGTTGCTTAAAAAAACAGATGAACTATTTGGTTGAATGTCCGCGCAGGTGCATATAATTTTATGTTACACAAAATAGTGAACTCATTTTAGGCAATGTTTAGTTGCTCGAACCAAGCAGTTGCGAAACTAAAAATTGAATGTGCGCGACTAGCCGTAGTCATCATCCAGTTCATGGCTTGACAGATGGAGAACGATCTATATTTTGATATAATAAAGAATATTTAATTTGATTATTAAAATAATTATATGGTATCACAAATAAGAGACAAATTAAATTTTGACGTATCGAGAATATTTCGTTGCAGATGTCAACTGATTGCCCTGAACAACATTTTTTGGATTTTTAAAGGTCAACTCTGAAAATGCATTTTTATTTTTAAGACATTAAATGAACTCGTCTTTTTGACATATTGGTCGAGAGGTGAATCGTCGGTAAGGTAGATTGCTACACGGAACGTGTAACCGTAACGGGTTACACAGAACGTATAAGTTTTACTCACGTTTTCGATTCACTCTACCGCCGGCAAAGATGTTTACAGATCAATAATTGAAATTAAGATTTTACTAACTGTACCTACAGAAGAACCATTTTTTCAAAAATTTTAATTTGTCATTATGGACATAACGGAGTTAATTGAAATTTTAATAGAGAAGCTTCTTAAAAGTCTTAAGAATTTGCATTTCAAACAATATTTCAATATCGTTAATGGCAAGGTCCTTAGTTACAGCCTTGTGGACCCCGGAGATAGCGAAGGAGGTCTTCCATAACTAAGGGAATTCTCTGTGAGATACGGATAGAAAGAACTGAAGATTTTTGGAAAGGGAAAGGCTAAGTGTGGAAGAGAATTTTTTGAAAAATACAGCAGGGATACCATTTGGGCCGGGAATATTTTTTTTTTTGTTTTTTTTTTTATAATTTACTCGCGCTCAAGGGATTATGATTACCCTTTAAATGTTTCAACACAGCGCGGGCGTGAAGTTACGGAAGAGAAAGAAGGATAGGAAAGATGTGTGGCACGATGTTGAGACTGAAGGTGGTTGTCTCAGATTTTTTATCTCCTGGGATGGCGGCTGAACTAAAGCGGAGAACTGCCGTGTCTTATTTCTATGTCCCTTATAATTCGCATTATTTTATTCGTTTTTCATCTTTGTTGGGCATACTAGTTTAACTCAATCACATGTTGTTAGTGTTATGCCTAAACAACATGTAATGAGTAAACAGCAACCCATTGATGACAATTTAAGAAGGTTTTAATGGAATTATTGATTGTGATCGTCCCATATTCATCAATTTTGCTTGTTGAAAAAACTAATAATCCAAAAACTGGCCTCTACGATGACTTTGATTTCTTTATCGAATTCCGGGTCAACTTCCAAATGCTTAAGAGACCAATAAGTGAAAACACGTCATTGTCTATGGCCATTAATTCTTTAGCTCCTGGATGTGTTGAAGTTTGTACGGATGTAGGCCCAAGTCATGACGCAAAATTCGCCAAGTTTTGGTCTGCGAAAGACCGAGTTCATGTGCGCGGTACACCAACACGGCAGGTGTGTTACATAAATTCTTGACGGAAACAACTGGATAAAATTAATCAGCTATTTGATATTAGCACTTAAATGATTGGTGAAGAAGGTTTTGTTAACACGATATGATATTTTATATGTATGGTTACATCTTCCATTCGAATTATTATTTCAATGAAATTTGATTAAGACTATACTAAATGTTGTTCGCAGCTCTCCGTTTAAATATTTCCGGCCCAAAATCATTTTATGAATCCGGCCATGGTTTCCAACTGAAATGCTTTCCTACAATGAAAATAAAATTCTTTGAAAAGTTATGAAATTCCACTAACATGAAACAATTTTTCATTAAATTAACAAATCCAAGTAGGCGACTGGTTCGAACTAATCTGCTCTTATGTTTAAGAGATTTAGAATTTTGAAAATGGCTGTTATTAGAGAAAAATGTTTATTAGCATACAATTATTTTGTAAATGGCTTTAGTGCATGGTTTGAGCTTAAAACAGAATGTCATGTGATTTTTTAAGCAAGTGTGACTATGTCAGAACAAAAATTATAAATCGCTTTTACGTTTTTTTTTTTTTTTTAATATTGAGAAACAATTTATTACCAAATGGAAGCTGAATTTCGAACAAAATTCATTTACCCATTTTTGAGAACCGTTACCGAGAAAATAGATTTAAGAAAACCATTTCTTATAATTTGTTTATAATTACAAAACTCGTCTTTAAAATTTAAATACATTAGTACCACTCAAACTTAAGGAGCTTAAGCATACAAAATTTTTAAAAATCGGTTGTGCTGGTTTTGAAAATAGAAAAGAAAAGAATGGTTCTATAGGAAGTAAGAATTTATTTCAGTGTATAGTTTTGTTTTATTCTTTTTTGTTAAGATGGACGGTATAATCCAGATGACCAAATGAATACCTCCTTCCACTTTATTTATTAGCATCAACCACCACCAATTTCGAGAATTATAACAGCCAACATGTGCGTAAGAAAAATAGTGTTGTCCAGTCCAGAATCAAAACTCAACGGCGAATGGGGTCCGGGGAGTTATACAAGGGTAGTAAGGAAAATCGCCACTAGCGACAACAACCAAGAGAAAAAACTATCATCAACGGTCCTATAAAGATTGATCCCTCAATTGACATAAAATAAATGTACACAAACCGACCTGAGATTTGAAAAGAGAAAAAGAGGCCAAGCTGGCATATAACCAAGGCGAAGTCAATTCCATAAAATAGCCAATTTCCTCGGGAACTTGCCCGAGAAGACCCTCAAAAATCGTACTATGCCCGCCAAAGGAAATCATAAGAAAAGAATTTTTTGATATAGCCCAGGCTCTTAGATGAAGAATTTTCTAAATGAAAAAAGAATTGATTTCCTTTTGTTATGGTCCTATCAAATTAATACAGACATAGTTCGTTCAATTTCAGCTCGTATGTACCTAGACTCTTGGTAGAGATAAGGCAAAGGTCAAATGCGAAGGCCTAGAAATGTGTTCGGTTTTATTTGGGGAGGAATTGAGATTTTTTTGTATCCCTCTGGCGGTCGATTTGTTGGACCAAAGTTTTTTTGTTATCCTTATATATTGGTTGATAATCCAATGTATCGTGCCAACACACACTCAATCGAAGATATTGAGTTTCCAAGGTAAAAACGCTTATTTTGCCGGTTGACTGAAATTGCGTTCCATTTAGAGCAGAATAAATACATTTATTTCGTATCTTTTCCTAATTTAAGACACCTGGAAATGATTTTTCATTTATTTCACATACATACGTATACACATTGGTTCTATTAACATGTTTGGGGAAAAAAAGGAACTCAAATGGTCTAGTCAGGCAGGGAACCGTAACCTATCTCATGCTTCCATGACCTGGCAGACGGAAATATCTCCATGTCATATTTATTATATTAAATTGGGTATATAGGTTCAAATACTTTGTGAATTAGATGATGAATAATAATTTATTTATTTCATCAATCTTATATAAATAAACATTTAGATTACAAACAAAATTAACTAATAATAAATATAATAAAGTCTTGTAATAAAACAATAGAATCATGAGGTAAATCATTGGAGCAACAATGCATACAATACATTTTTCTTAAAATTTTGTCTCTTACTATATTGAAAAATGTCAGTTATATTTAAAATATTTTTGGTATCCTTGATGCATCGCGATATTGGTTGGAAAAATGTTCACTAAAGTGGAAAGGTATACGGAGAATTATACAATATCATTGGGAAACATTTTTGGAAGATCCAACTGAACTGATCCAGGAGCTCAAGGTTCATGACCATACACAACGCTATTTGTTCGCTGACTGGTCTTTGGAGTGTTTAGAAGGGGACCCTAGTTTTGGCTGAAAAGCAACGAGGTGCATATTTAAGGAATGGCTGTGTTAACAATCAAAATTGCCGTATATAGGACGACACCAACCCATACGATTTTGACCAGGTGACAATGCATCCTTAAAAGTAACTGTTTGGTGTGGATTTTTAAAAACAGTAAAAAAGCATATCTGTTGAAAAGATGGATCATGACTTGCAAATTCGAGATGCCCAGTTTAAAAATTTATTATTACTTAAGCTTGCCTTGTCAGACCCCGATAGAATATGTGAAGTAAAACGTAAAAATGTCTTCTTTTCATGTCAGTTTTTTGAATAGACAATTTTTTTTTTTTTTTAATTTTGAAAAAAAAAAATAATTTTTTCTTGGAAAATGCAATAACTCGAAAACGGCTCATTGTTTTTTTTTTTTTTTGTAAATTCAATTTTTTCGAACAATAATAAAAACTTCAAATTGGCGTACCAAATTTTTTTCTTAAAAATGTTTTATAATTTTTTTATATAAAAGCTTATTTTTTAAGAAACCACTACAAAGACTTATAATTTTTGTCCTTGCATAAACCTATATTTGGTAGAATGACATGACATCCTATTTTTACCTTCAACTACATAAAAAAGTTGTTTTAGTCATTTAAAAACTTAATCTTATGCTTATGAACAGTTTTTCTCTAATAACATTCATTTTTGAAATTATTAGTCTATTACATAGGAGCAAGTTCGTGCGACCCAGTCGTGCATTTTATTTTTTATTAAGCTCTATCATATAATTCTAGCTATCATAAAATAATAAAATTTTTAACATAATTTTGCCAAGAAAACTGAGTTGAAAGTTGAAAAATTTTCGAATTTCGCAGACCTTGGTCAAGGTATGAATTTTATTTTATTTTCAAAAAATAAAGGTAAGCATTTTTTTTCTAAAAATAATGGGCTTAAACAGCTCGTTCTGAGATAATTAGAACCGAAGAAATTATAACTATTTGATATACACCACTCTCAAAACCGAGTTTTTTGAAAACTGATTCAATAAGACAAATTTGAAATTAACTTCCAGATTCGCAGGCATCCGCAGCTGATTTTTTCTGTGTTGTTACTTGAAAGGAGCACACATTGGCGTACTTCACTACGTGTAGGCAAGTTTAGCTAAAATTGAAACTCAAAAAGTTTTCATCAAAAACCAGTTTTTGTTAGTACCCATATCTGACGCTTCTAATAGAAGGCTTCTTTTATAATTCATCATTTTTTTAGATAACCAAGAATAGATCAACAAAACGGTATATAAATTTAAAGAATTTAATTTAAGGAACTTCTGTAAAAGACATCTAAAATTTTGTCGAAAATACGGTTCGCGACTTGAATACATTTTTCTTTGACTTTGAGGGCCTGTAAATCTGTATGTAAAATATATATATAAAAAATACTCTGAAATCATATTATGCTCCGGATATATAAAAGTACTTAGACATAAAACTTAAAAGGCTATTACTCATTACTATATGAAATGGATTTTTTTTCGCTCTCAAACCACTGTGCTGCGCGCGGCAGCAGCGCGCGTCAATGGCAGGCGCCAAAAAATAATGATAACGAATTTCTTATGGCCCAAATTAAACTATATGGACCTAGGCATAATGTGGTCCCAGAAGGACGGCGCTACGTGCTACACAGCGGATACCCCGGTTGACATTCTGCAATCCGCATTGAACGATTTGAGGGTAAGGTTATCTCTGGCAGAAGTGACGTGAATTGGCCATCAAGATCTTGCGATTTGACCACGCTAGTCTTTTTCTTGTGGGGTTTCCTGAAGTCGCACGTCAATGCGAATAAACCACAATCTATCTATGCGGAAGAGTATTTGAAAATTGGGAGGTCTTTAAACTTTCTTCAAAAATAAGAGAAGATTGACTACAGAAATGATCCTGTGAAGTATAGTCTTGTGTCTCAAACTAGGTAGGTTGACCAAATGACCACATTCCTTACTTGTGGGGTAAAAGTGCCAGCCTTTAAGCGTATGCTAAAAGTATGAAAATGAGAGTAATTACAAAAATTGGTTGACAACGGATTCATGCCATTTTAAGAAGCCTTAGCGTGCATATAATATTCATATGTACATAATGGCATACATGAGCATTTCAAATAAAAAGAATTTTGGTAATACCTCAGGCACTGTTTGTTTCATTCCATTTCAGCATCTACTAACCCTACCCTTTATTTTGTAGACAAGTTTTTGCCTCTTCCTCTTTGGTTTTATTTAATAAAGCCTTTCAAATTTAATGTAGACTTCAGAGAACCTCGAAACATCCTAAAAGCATAGTGAGAGTAGTTACTCGTATTATCCTTCCCGTGAATTTGACCTTGACGCGGTGGGAAGGCTTACGTCCTGTTTTCTACCCCAGCAATCCAGCTGCGGTAGCAGAGACAACAAACAAAATTCAAAACAACTAATGAACCATGAATAAAGCTACAGAAAAAGAAAAAATTCGAACGGGGATATACGTTCAAATGTCGGCAGGAGTCGCGACTGCCGGCACGGGCTTGGCCTCTAACGAGGATAAGTCGCCAGCGACTATGACAGCTTTAGCAGGTGAAGCGGCTATCAAGCCTGACACAGTTTGCGGAACAACTGTTAAGACAGGGTCCGCGGGCTGTGGCGGGACTGATAAGCTACGGTCTATTGGTAGTGCTACCAACAAACCCAAACCCCACTTCAGTGGTAAGGCACCCTTGAGAAAAGGGTCTGCTGCAACCACTACGGCCAGGGACAGTACGTCCAGTAAGCCCCACTTCAGTGGTAAGGCGCCCTTGAGAAAAGGGTCTGCTGTAACCACTATGGTCAGTGGTAGTACTACCAATAAACCTCATTTCAGTGGTAAGGCGCCCTTGAAAAAAGGGTCTGCTATAACCACCACGAGACATCCCCCATCGCAAAGCGTTCGCGAATTGCGGAATGCTAAGAGGATCATCAAAAGACTAGGTGATAAACTAGAAACTAATGGTGACTCTAAGCAGGAAGCATCGCTAGCATGGGCCAAAAGCGTCATTGCTAGACAGCAAGATGCTGAGACCAGCGGTGACTCCACGTCAAAGCGACAAAGGTCCATTGAGGGAACCACCTCGGAACCCAAGCGCCCGAAAGTGCAGAAGACCAGCACGGTATCAACTGCGTTAAGGAAGGATGATCTTTCTTTTAGCGATGCGCTAAAATCCAATATAATAGTTGCAGTCATCGACAGAAGCGATATCGATGGCAAGATCTCAGTAGATCGCTGGGCAGTGGTAACAAGAGAGCTCTCGGTACGCTACCTGGACATCATGAAAGCCAATCCAGGACCACCCCCAGTTATTAGAGATAACGGCTGGCACCGAGGCCAAGTAAAGCTTATCTCTTGTGGAGATCAGAGATCTTGCGATCTATATAAGCTTGCTGTCAGCAAGTTAGGTGAGATCTGGACAGGCGCGAAGCTTGAGGTTGTTGCTAGAGAGCAAATCCCTACAAGGCCAAGGGCTCGCACCTGGATTCCAGAGGAACCTTCTCGACCGGGTACAATCCTTAAAATCATACAAAGCAGTAATCCAGACCTACCCACTCATAACTGGAAAGTTGCGAAAGTGGAGGAACCAAAGGGCGCTTCAAGATCTGCAATTATTGTAGTGAATAAAGAGTCCTTGGCTCCTCTACTGGCAACCAAGGGTGTGATTGGGTATGGATTTTCTTCGATTACTTTGAAAGTATATAAAAAAGACGAGGGTAACACCGTTCCTCCACAACAAATAGGTACTTCCACAGTCGAAGAATCTGCGGTAGACATCGACCCAGCAATGGAAATTGATGCTCCCAGCAGCTCTGAGACTGAAGAGAAGACCACAAACATCGCCGAAAAGGCTCCAGAAAATGTCGACAGTCTCTCCGAGAAGGAAGCTGAAGACTCCGTGAGGAAGGTCCATCTGAGTGAAGACGAACCCATTGGCTCGGACTCTGAAGCCGAGCTACTGGATTCGTCCTCTGAATCGGAAGACCTGAATCTAACCATGTTGGGGGTTGGTCTGGATGAGTGTAGCCAAAATGCTGCAACTACTTCAGATTAACCTTCAACATTCCATCAAGGCTTCGGCCTCACTTCTTCTCCGTCTGCACAAGAACCGAGAGGATATAGTCCTGATCCAAGAACCATGGATTGCCAAATCTGGAATTCAGGGACTCAGGACTCCTGGTTACTACTTGCTGTATGCATCGGACAAAGGTGAACCCAGATCCTGCATATTAGCTAAAAGTAGTTCTAATGTATATTTACTCCCTGATTTCAGCGATCGAGATATAACCGCCGCCAGAATGCACACCAATAATGGAACGTACTGGATAGTGTCGGCATATCTTGGCCACGACAACCCTGGCCCTCCTGGCGATACGCTCAAGAGGATCATCGCTGAGGCAAAAAGGCAAAATATCAGCCTCCTTATTGGGTGTGATGCTAATGCCCATCACACTGTCTGGGGAAGTACGGACATAAACGATAGAGGTGAGTCTCTTTTTGATTATATTCTTAGTACTAACCTTGTAGTCAGTAACATCGGTAATGAACCTACCTTTGTTACCAGAAACCGACAAGAAGTGCTAG
Source organism: Philhelius festivus (assembly GCA_963931855.1). Lineage (NCBI taxonomy): Eukaryota > Metazoa > Arthropoda > Insecta > Diptera > Syrphidae > Philhelius > Philhelius festivus. The sequence continues at coordinate 73,343,338 of OZ007556.1, read as the reverse complement.
ACATCACTCTTGTCTCTGACACTATATATCAAATGATAACGAATTGGAAAGTATCAGAGGAACACTCATTCTCAGACCATAGATACATTCAATTCAGTTTAACTGATGTACCCACCACACGGCCAGTTTTTCGTAATTATAGGAAAACAAACTGGCAAATGTATAAAGATATACTGGAAAGATCGCTTACAGCCGAATCTCTAGATATCCCCTCCAACACCTCAGATCTAGATAACAAAGTCAAGGATCTGACACTAATCCTGAACAATGCAATGAATATTTCTTGTCCTCTTCTTCAAGTTAGAGGAAAAAAGAAACCTTATTGGTGGAATTCAGGATTAGAACCGCTCAGGAAAAGTTGCAGAAAACTCTTCAATCGAGCTAAATACACAAAAGAGTCCTCAGATTGGGACTTATATAAAGAATCCTTAAAGATTTATAAGAAACAATTGAGGACAAGCAAAAGATCTTCATGGCGGAACTTCTGTAATAAAATAGAAGATACTTCTGAAGCATCCAGATTGAGGAAAATCCTCTCAACAAATCCAGTCATGCCAAGCTCTTTGAAAATGTCAAATGGCTCCTGGACAAATTCATGTGAAGAATCACTCAATTTGCTACTTGACACTCACTTCCCAGGTAGCTCGCAAAACATTTGCAACATTAACTCATTAGAGTCAAATAACAAAAGTATAAAGATCCGAGGGTTAATAACAAGGGACAAACTAAAATGGGCAATTAACAGCTTCGATCCATACAAATCGGCAGGACCAGACGGCATAATACCAGCCGAACTACAAGTTGCTTTAGACATTATCTTACCCACTTTAGAGATAATAATGAACAGTTGTCTAAACCTGGTTCATATTCCCCGTTTATGGAGAGAAGTCAAAGTAGTCTTTATACCCAAAGCTGGTAAATGCTCCCACGTTACGCCCAAGGACCTAAGACCTATCAGTCTATCGTCATTTCTTCTCAAGACACTGGAACGATTGATTGACATTCATCTGCGTAGTGCTATAAAACCAAACCTTTTTTCTACAGCACAACACGCTTACTGCAAGGGAAAATCAGTAGAAACTGCGCTACACACCTTGGTACGCGCAATCGAATACTCCCTAGATCACAAAGAATACACTCTAGTTGCATTCCTAGATATAGAAGGCGCCTTCAACAATGTCGACAACGCCGCAATAGCGAAGACACTGCAGAATCTCAATGTGGATAGCTCACTTGGTAACCTCATAAATTTCATGCTGAAAAGCAGAATTATAAATGCGGAACTAGGTAGCTTTACTACAAGAAGGTCAGTCAGTAGAGGAACTCCACAAGGTGGAGTCCTATCCCCACTTCTATGGAACATGGTAGTTAATGATCTGCTAATAGACCTAGAAGAAGAGGGATTCAAAGTGATTGCATACGCTGACGATATTGCCATTGCCGTATCAGGAAAGCACCCTCAAGTTTTAACAGAACTTATACAAACCGCTCTCAACAAGCTACTAAAATGGACAGATCGATGTGGCTTAGGTGTTAACCCCCACAAGACTGAACTAGTCCTCTTCACAAGGAAATACAAAATTCCTCAACTAGACCCTCCATCGATTAAAGGTGTTCCACTCACTTTCTCAGATCATGCTAAATACCTGGGTCTTATTTTAGACAAAAAGTTAAGTTGGAAACCTAATATACAGGAAAGAGTAAAGAAAGCCACGGTAGCTCTCTTTTCTTGCAAAAAAGCCGTAGGGAACAAGTGGGGCCTGTCTCCACAAATTACTCACTGGCTATACACTGCGGTCATCAGACCGATACTTACTTACGGGGTGACCGTATGGTGGACGGCCTTAGATAAAGCGACTAATCGCGATAAACTAAGCTGAGTTCAACGTTCAGCGTGTATGTGCATCAGCGGAGCTCTCCGTTCGACACCTTCCGCTGCACTAGACATACTACTCAACCTGACACCCCTAGATATTTACAGTAAACAAATAGCCGCGAGCACAGCCATACGTCTCAAAGCCATCTCTCAATGGACCAATAACTCTATTGGCCACACCACCATTCTGAATTTATTCGGAACTCTACCAAGTCACTCTGACTACATCATTCCTTCTTTGGTCTTCGATAAAAACTTTGAAGTCACCATTCCCTCAAGGTCAGCTTGGGAGGAAGGGACTTTGGCAGATAATAATAAATCAGTAAACTTTTTTACAGATGGATCGAAGACTGAAAACGGAGTGGGTGGTGGAGTGTACTCAGATGGACTAAATCTTAGTCCCTCCTTCCGCCTACCAAACCATTGTAGCGTATTCCAAGCGGAAATTCTGGCGATAAAGGAAGTATTGTCCTGGCTTAAAGAAAACGTGATATCTAACACGGATATCCGTATCTTCTCAGACAGTCAGGCTGCTTTGAAATCCCTAGCATCAGTCTCTGTAAACTCCATTACGGCCCAAGACTGTCGTTCGTCTCTAATGGAGATGGCCAAACAGTTTAACATTCACCTATTCTGGGTGCCGGGTCACAGGGACATTCCGGGGAATTGTCAAGCCGACGAACTCGCCAGAATTGGAACGGAAATGCCTATCTTACCCGAAAAGGCAAATATAGGTATGCCCATAGCTACAAGTAAACTTATGCTGAAACGAATCGCTCTGGAACAATCGAATACAAGATGGCTTAATACTACCACTTGTATGGCGACCAAGCGGATCTGGCCTAAACTGGATCTGAAACGGTCAAGATGTCTATTGTCCCTCAGTAGATCTCAGATCAGCTCCGTCATAGGTGTCATAACTGGACACTGTCTCATAGGTAGACACGCCGTACGTCTCGGTGTGCTATCAAACGATTTCTGCAGGAGTTGCTTGGACGAAGAGGAAGAGGAGACAATCCCACACTTTCTTTGTACATGCCCTGCTCTCTCTTATAGACGCAAACTTCATCTAGGAGAACATTTCTATAATGAACCAAGCGATCTCATAGACAAAGACATTAAAAGTCTCCTTCGCTTCATCAGAAGCTCCAAATGGTTTTAACTAATAGGAAACCTTTTTTGTTCCCTATTAGATCGTGGTATCACAATGGACCTCCAATGGTCTAAGTGTGTCAGACGCTTTAATGACAGCCACTTTAACCTAACCTAACCTAACCTACTCGTATTATTAAAAAATATCGGGGATGGACATCTTCTGTGATAAATTACTACCCCCTTTACTGAAATGCCTTAACCTCAATTGGTGTCTGACAAGAACAAAAAAATGTTTCCAACGATACAAAATTTCCCAAAGTGAATGAAAAACTTCATCTAAATTTCATTTCGAGTAAGTCATCAAAATTGGACCATCTGCAGTTGATTAACACACAAATTCATCTCCGTGTCTTATAACAAATTCAAATTTAACGCACTCAATTATGAAATTAACTCATACATGTCATTCTTTAAAAAATAAATTAAATACCTAGCAAAAAAAAAAAAGTAATAATCGTCACATAAAAAATATGACTGCATCACGAGCACGATATCGACCAACCATTTCCTTTATAAGCCCATCATAGTACTTTGCTGTAATTGAGTAATAAAAAAAAAAAGTCTCAGTATCCCAATAATAAGGAATTCTCTTCCGCGGGCACTATAATCCTTATAATTTAATAGAAAATCGAAGTTTATGTAATCATTTGGAGCGTAACAGACAGCCGACATCTGGCAGGGCATACAGAAGGAGCTACAACGGAGGCAGGAAATTTTTCGCCAGCAGCATTATTTCTAGGTAGAGCTTGCTATACAACTTTGAATTATTCTATAGATAGAATTGTGTAAATGCAGACCAACTGCCAATGATGAAAACGAGCAGACAATATCCTTAATGATACCATCAGGATTCTGGCGAGCATTCGCGTTTTTTTTGGATTGAACAGTTCGACTGGATGGTATATACATAGGACGAGTATAGCTCGCGTTTGAACGTCATTCTTAGCCAACAACAACCAAAGCAGAGCAAACAAAATGGAATAGAACTCCCATCCCGGAGGCATTCATCCAATCTGATAATCGACCAAAAACCCACCACTCTCTCTCCCTCTCTCTCTGACAGGATAAGGTTTTTATTGAACACACTAAAGTGAATATTGACGTCCTTCCTCTATTTGTCGATTTTTGCTTTGCCATCATCAACTGGCTGTTTCAAATCTGTACTTTCCGATACGTTTTATTTAACATTTTCAAATACCCACAGAGTGTTGGTTTCTTGCTCTGTAATCTAACACAGGACTCTTGAAGAGGATTTAAAAAATCATTCAAAGAAAACTTCAATTAACGTTTATAATTAAATAGGACTCTGGAAATAATCCCAAAAAAAGATGTTGCTACCAACGTTTTCATTCATCATCATCATCATCATAGAATATATTAACACCTTTCACAAATTCAGACAAACAAATTATTTAACACCTCTCTAATCAACCAAACTTATCCCTGGAGCTGAGCTGAGTTGAGCAGAGTCCTTTTTGTTGTGTTTGCTTTTCTCGGTGGCAGCAAGGAGCAGTAGAACACTTCTGATGCTAATTAGGAGCCCCAGAATTTCAATTGGCTTGGGTCAACAAAATAAATGAAAGGCAAAAGTGCCCGAAAATTAGCAGGTGAATCCTTTGTATATCCTTTCGGGAGAAGAAAAAAACATTAAGTTTTGCAAGTCAAAACGCTGAATTTAAAATTTGCGGTTAGCTAATAACTTAAATTGGTTAAGCTTTGTTGATTGTTCTTGCCAGGTAAATAGAATTTCTTATACGCAGTATTGAACTATTTGTACATTTTGCACGGGTGCTATCGACTTTGATTATAAGCAATTGTTGTAGCTTTTAATCAAATCCAAAAATTATCACGGTGAATCAAAGGAAATCAGCACAGAGCCGCGAAAAAGAAAAGGTAAAAATCCTTTGACAAAAACAAATGTAAATAAAATTCAAGAATGACTCCCACGTACCTGCTCTTGTGTACAATAATTTGGAATTTTAAAATTGTAACAGGTCTTACAATAAGACCGGGTAGATTTTGAAATCGAATAAAACAAGATGTGTATGAGGTACTAACAATTTTCTATTTTTATTTAAAAGGCCACTATGTACGGAATATGATATCGTTCAAATTCCTGCCTTGGCTTCTTGCGATGACACGGATCCAAGTGGTCCTATTCACGCGGAATGTTTCATATCGATACGGTTCGATTTGAGCGCTGGTTTGTGTTATGTACATACTTACTTTACTTTAGATGGCGCTCACGGTCCAGGGTGGACTACGGCCTCAACCAACAAGCCCCTCCAACTAGCTCGGTCCTTAGCTAGCTGCCTCCAGTTACGTACTCCAAGTTGGTTGAGGTCGCCCTCCACTTGTGCGCGCCACCTGAGGTGGGGTCTTCCTCTGCTGCGCAGACCATCGACGGGCTGGTGTGTCGTTGTCCATACACTCCACGTGTCCCAGCCATCTCAGCCGTTGTATTTTCAGCTTCTTGACTAGGGCAACGTCGCTGTAAACCCCGTATAGCTCGTTGTTGAACCTTCTCCTCTATACCCCATCGATACAGACTGGACCGAAGATCAAACGAAGAATTTTTTCTTTCAAAGCACCCAAGTAGATTTTCATCCGTTTTAGACAGTGTCTATGCTTCTGCCCCATACAGCAGGACCGGGATGATGAGGGTCTTGTACAAGGTCTCCTTGGTTCTTTGAGAAAGGGCTTTATTACTCAAATGCCTTCTTAGCCTGAAGAAACAGCGATTGGCAAGAGTAATTCTACGCTTGATCTCTGCACTGATGTCGTTTTGCGATGTTATAGTGGAGCCCAGGTAGACAAAGTCTTTGAGGACTTCGAAGTTATACCTATCCATCGTGAAATTTTGCCCGAGTCGACGATGTTGAGATTCCTTTCTCGATGATAGCATATACTTCGTCTTGTACTCATTAACAGCCAAACCCATTTTCGCCGCCTCCAGTTCAATACTTGCAAACGCACCGGTAACAGCTCGCTTCGGCCTCCCAATGATATCAATATCATCCGCGTTTGCAAGCAGTTGAGCTGACTTTTGAAAAATTGTTTCTCTATTGTTGACGTTTGAGTTTCGTACAATTGCTTCAAGAGCGATGTTAAATAGTTTACATGATAGCGCGTCGCCTTGCCTCAGAACTTTCTCGACATCTCGATTCCGAGATGAGGCATGGCTCTATATAGTTGTCCTCTGTCCACGCTTTCATACGCGACTTTGAAATCGATGAAATCGATAAAAAGGTGGTGTATATTGATTTGGAACTCCTGGGTTTTTTCAAAATCTGTCGAATTGTGAACATCTGATCCAGGGTAGATTTGCCGGGCCTAAAATCACACTGATAGAGCCCGATCAGCTCGTTGACAAACGGTTTTAGGCGCTCACACAGTACAGACGACAGGATTTTGTATGCGACGTTGAGGAGACTTATGCCTCTGTAATTGGCACACGTCAGGGCATCTCCTTTCTTGTGGATGGGGCACACTATGCCGAGGTTCCATTCATTGGGCATACTTTCATCCGACCAAATTTTTTAGATGAGTTGGTGCATGCTCCCTACCAAGTCATCCCTACCTGCTTTGCATAGCTCAGCTCGTAAGCCATCCACGCCAGCAGCTTTGTACGCTTTCAGCTTGGCTATCGATGACCGCACTTCATTTAGGTCGGGTGGACGGAAATTTTGACCATCATCGTCCAGGTTGAATGAAATGTTCCGCCTAGCTGCGGAATTTCGGCCTTCCTCGCCGTTCAGCAGTCTGGAAAAGTGTTATTTCCAGATCCTCAGCACGGACTGTGTGTCCACTACTATATTCCCACTCTCATCCCGACAGGCTTCCGTTCTAGCTTTGTAGCCCTGGGTGGATTGCCTCACCCTTTGGTAAAACTTTTGAACATCACCCCTGCCGGTACAGTCCTCAATAGACTCGACCGCCCGCTTCGCATGCTCTCTCTTTTTCCTCCTTAGAAGTCGGCGTTCCTCCCTTCATCTTTGTCCGTAGAGCTCCCGGGCAGCTCTCTCTCAGCAGCATTAATTGGTAGGCTTCGTTCTTTGCTACATGTGCCAACCTGCATTCTTAGTCAAACCAGGGGTTTCGTTGTGGTGGCCTTGTGAAACCCAGTACATAAGTGGCGGCACTACTGATGGCACTCTGGCAGTGCAGATGAAGCTGGTGGCGGGCTTGCTGAGAGATTAAGAGAGACTCGGTTTGCAAAAGTCCTGGCGACCCCCTGCGATTTTAACCTCGCGACATTGTATCTTTTCACAGCATCCGTCCGTCGTTGTGGCGACATGAATATCCGCATCCGTACTTGGGCTACAACCAAGTAATGATCCGAGTCTATGTTGGCTCCTCGGAATGTTCGGACATCCAGGATACTGGAAGCATGTCTCGCATCTATCGCAGCATGATCAATCTGGTTGACGGTTAGTTGATCCGGTGATCGCCAGGTCCCTTTGTGTATATTGAGGTGTGGGAATTGAGTGCTAGCTATGATGAAATTTCGCCTCGCCGCAAAGTCAATCAGCCTGAGTCCGTTACCGAAAGTGTTGTCGTGCAGGCTGTGTCCTCCGACTATCGAACCAAAGATGCCCTCCTTTCCGATGTTGACGTTGAAGTCGCCAAGAATAATCTTGACGTCGTACTTGGGGCACCTATCATACGTTTCCTCGAGAAGGTCGTAGAATTCTTCTTTGGTTGAGTCATTTTTTTCTTCCGTTGGGGCATGGCCACAGATGAGCGTCACGTTTTTGAATTTCGCGTTGATGGGGATTATGACCAGCGCTCGCTTACATGTCTGAAGCCCAAGACTTCTTGCCTTAGTCTTCCCCTTACCACAAATCCACATCCAAAAAACCGCTGACCCTGCTCTTTGTAGCACTCGCCAAAGTAGATGTCACACGGTTTCATCCTTCGTATGCCCTCTCCATCCCATCGCACTTCCTGGATGGGTGTAATGTTAGTGTTATGTACATAGGTATGTTAAATTTAAAGGCACCGGTTGATTGTCGTTGAATCGCACAGACATGTGACTTTATCAAAACCCACAAGGAAAAGTCTATCGGGCTCAAATCGCATGACCTTGGTGGCACAATTCACTTTACCTCTGCGATAGACAATCTTACCCTAAAATCGTTCATGCACAATCTCAGTCATGGCATCCGCTGTGTGGCACGCAGTGCCTTCTTTCTTGAATCACTTTGAGGATAGTTTGAAAAACCGTCCTTTCATACATTTTCCTGACTTCATCGAAGAAGTAGAAACTCGCTTTGAGGAGATATAAGCTTCCACCTTGAACCTGTTCAACGAAGAAAACCCCTTATGGGAGACTAGTAGTGAAAGATGTTGTCACTTCTCCTGAAGAAATGGCTGACATTATCATCACTGGAAATTCCAAAAAAATCAACAGGAAGTGACAGGATTTCTAATTACGTACTTAAGAACTTACCAAATATTGGTGTTTTCCTGCTGACTATAATCTTCAACAACTTTCTGAACAAAAGCCATTTCACTGCAGCCTAGAAAACGGAAAAGTTGTCCTCGTTCCAAAGCGTAAAAACCACACAAATGTGGAAGAATATCGATCAATTTCGTTACTCAGCTGTGTGAGGAAGATACTGGAAGCGTTAATATTAAAGAAACTTAACGTTTTCTGCAAAGAAAGAGATGTCATACCGGAATTCCGGTACAGCTTTCGAAATAAACACTCTACCCTACATACACTGCTGTGACTTCATAGTAATGTTATACTTGCACTCAAAAAAAAGAAACCGTCTATAGCGTGCTTGCTGGACGTCGAAAAAGCTTCCGACGGCGTTTGCATGAAAGGATTACTTTTCAAACTTTTGGATAAAGACCTGCTTATCAGAAATAAACGTATCATAAGCCAACGGAATCATCTCTGGAGTCACCTAAGGATCTGTACTTGGACCTCTGCTGTTCAACATTTACACTGCTGATCAACCAGCCAACGTACCAGGTACAAGTACGAAGCTTTATGCATAAGACTCCATCACATATGTGTAAGCGAAACCTTGTTAGCGAAAAATCAGAGATTTTTGTTCAGAATTCTCCTCAGACTAGTGCGTGAAATGTTGAGCTGTTGAGATCGATGGAGAGTTGATGTTCGTGAATTGAGTCTCACATATTGGGCTACAGCAGCCACATTCTCGTCTGTGTGCATCGTACAACGGCGCCGACCATAAGTGTTGTCCACTAGCATACCAGTCTCACGAACATTTTCCACAAACTTGTGTAAAGCAGGCTTCATGTCAGCCAAAACTTCTTTTCAAAAAATGCACTGTTTGGGCTACACAGCACTTACTTTGGAAATAAGTTTTCAATATTTCTCAACGATGTTCAAGCGTAAAGCGACTCATTTCGTTCCGCGGAGGTTAATACTGACTTTCTGTGAAGATTTCGAGCGGGAAACAGCTGTCAGTGTCAAAATAACCTATGACTTGAAAAGAAACCACTAGATGGTCCACCCTTTAAGTACTTATGTTATATTAAAAAATAAAAAGAGCGGTGGAGGTCCATATGGGTTCATGAAAAATGTGTTCATTAGTTTTCCCGTAATGTCCGCAAATAAGCGTTATAAAGGATTATGTACACTTTTTTCGTTAAAAAAGAATTGCCACGATCTCGACGTTTGAGAAGTCGTAACCCTATTATTTTGTGTTCGGTACACAGCCTTGTATAACTTGGGTTGGGTACGAAATCCCGCATCACAAAATCCCGATTCACAAAATCCCGGCGGTTTCAATACTAAATTGACAGCACAGTATGGATTTTCATTTCCATAGTAATGGTGACTGGAAACAATCAGAAGCAACGAGAACGAAGTTCCCTACTATTGTACTGGAATATTCAATACGAAGAATACCGCTTAGATTTCGTTATTTTAACAAGATCTGATTGGCTTTAACCTGAAGACAAGTAAAGTATGAAGTCTTGAAAGTATCTTGAGTCAAAAAAATAAGAAAATTACAAAAAAAAATATCCAAAAAAGTTTTTTAAAAAAATCATGTGACACATCGCTCCCTACATCACGAATATGCAATTTTTAACTCGCTAAGATGCCTAGTTTAGTCAAAAATCACGTTTAAAAGTACATTGGGTGGGCCGCTCTGCGGGATTTAAGGATTTTAAGTTCCTTTTTCGGGGACACATCCGCTCACGCGACTCCGTCGCTCCGCTTAGATTATGTTAAGTCGCCTGGCAGGCGCCAATGTAAACAATTTTTTTGATTAAAAGTACCTTGGGTGGCAAATTTTCGTCAAGAAATATTTTTGAAAAAAAAATGTCCAGAAAAAAATGTATAAAAAATCAAAATTTCTTCAAAAACAAATCGTTGAAAAAAAAAATTATTAAAAAAAAAGTTTGTTAAAAAAATATTTTTGACAAAATGTCCAAAAATATTTTTGGCAAAAGTCCAAAAATATTTTGGTCGAATGTCCAAAAATAATTGGCCAAAACATTGAAAATCATCTTTCTAAAGATGGAGGTGGTTTACCTCCTCTGAGTTCTAACAAAAAACTGAATTTTTCCCGAACCAACAGTTCCTTAAATACTTTCCATTTGTTTAAAAATAGATCAAAATAAAATATTTAATTAATAGTAGGTACTAAAATAGTATTGAAAATCCCGCCAAATATTTCCAAAAATATCTGTCGATGGGATTTTTATTTTTTTTTTTTCGGCGGGATTTCGTGATTCGGAATTTTGTGCGGCGAGATTTAGTTACTCTCCCGTACAACTTTACCTTTTAACTATGTGAAATGATTGAAATTGGTTTACCAACCCCATCCAATAATTTAAACCAAAGCAGCTCCGTAATTCCCCTTCTATGTTGTCAAGCTCTAAAATTTGCATGCGGGTAGTATTAACCTATTGCTCTGAGGGCGACCAAACTTTACTAAGTTACCCATTATGTGAGTAGAAGTTTTCATAGCTTACCGAACACTCCATAGACGAAATACTACCAATAACCAAAAAAAAAACCTCGGCTTGCCAGATTCCTCGGTCTATTACCTCTTTTTCTAATTTAATCTACTTAATATTACTAAATAGTTCGATAGAATCTTTGAAAAGATAGATTACAATCTGATCCTACAAAAGCGGATTAAAAACATTCACATAGATATTTTGAAGAAGCTTTTATAAAACTCCTTTTCCACATTGCGTCATCTTTTGTATTTCAATTCTTACAATAAGTGTTAGGTGGCAAAAGATTTGCAAATAAACCAAGTATCCCGTCCAACCTGGCTACAGCCGTACTCCTAGACCCAGTCAAAGAAAACCCCCCAAGTCATAGATCACACTAAAAAAAGTGCAATATAAAACAATTGCAAGTGTGCACCGAGTCACAGTATATGGCTATAAATCGTTCTTGGCCATGGATAAAGAACTGCCCTCTAAAGACAATGGATAACAGTGCTCATTGTCACTTGCAATTCCGTAGGTACAATATAAATGTACCAACGATATCTATGTAAAGGTAGATACACCTACATATATCTCTGAGAATTTTCTGTTTGCATTAAGGAATATCCTGCAAGGATCTTGTTTATTGGTTGCTTCCAATTTCTTGTTAAATTTCAATTGAGAAGTATAAACGTATACGTAAAAGCACTCCAGAAGTAAAGGAGGACGTCACTTCCTTATATCACACCTTTGCCATTTTTTGTTTTTCAGAATAGATACATAGATACAGAATGAAGGCTACAAACAATGTCTAATTTGACTTTTATTTTCGAAACAGTTTTAGACAGACGGCTTTCTGAAAAAGTATAACTTTGAATGTTACTTACCTAAGGCAAATGCTTTGTGCGAGCTCTTTGCATTATTTTCAACTTTTGTTCTTTCTGTTGTCGAAGCTATTAAGCTACAACGCTAGTGGTATTGAGATTTCTGAGGAAGGAGAATAATTATTATAGTACAGCTTCAATGTGTAGAAGTGCAGGATGAAACGAGTGAAGTTCTATCAGTTTTCGCAGTTTGAAAATGAGGATTCAAATAAGCAACATAGTGTGCATTGAGACAAGGCTTAGCATTCATAAGAAGGACACACTTTGTATCATTATACATAATTTAAGGGTAACGTTAAGATAACAACTTCTTTTGTGGACTTTTGTTTTACCGAGTTTTTGTACATAATTTCAATGTTCTCTGTTTCTGGAAAAATGAAGTTTAAATTTTGGTTTTTTATAGTATACTATAGTATACATACTATACTCATCGTCCCTGTCGTCGGACAGTGCGCACAGACGAAAATGTAGCGCCATCGATCTCAACAGTTCAACATTTCACGCACTAGCCTGAGGTGAATTCTTCACAAAGATCTCGAATTATTCGCTTACAAGTGACAAAATGCGCTACTGCGAAGCCAGCCGAGGCAGCCGCTTGAACAACGTTGTGTTTCATAATTAATGGGAATGTTTGCTCTTACTAAAATTTAAAATTAAAAATTTTAATTTTCTTCATTTTATTGCATTTTTAAAAAGAAACTTGTATTTGGCCCACCCTTTATAACTAGCAGACCCATGCTCTTGTCGCATCCCAAAGTCTTAAGAATATTTTTTTTAATTATAAATATTTCGATATCGGAACCATGGTCAATGGAACTTATCCCAATTTCACTTTTCACACATAGAAAACCTTGCAGATTAAGGCTTTTGTCAATTATCGGAGTTACACATTTTTTGGATAGATAGATAAACCTAACTTTCATAATAGATCCCAGCAACTCATCAGTCTAACTCATTCACATTTATCTATCTTCTATGGACAACTATCATTCCTCCTCCACGCAGAATAGAAATATTTTATAGAGAAATATTTATTTTGATAACCTTACCGATACCGGATACGATTATCCTTTTCCCGACGTTAAACACCGTCTTCTTCCCCATCATGACATAATCATAGGCTACGATCGTTGCCAAACAACAGGAACAAGTTCTGGTTCCTTCGTTATCGATCTTCAAGTGACTGTTCTAATTATCTTGGTACTTAGCTCCACTTATTAAATCCAAGCCCAGAGCAATCTTATTAAAGACACTGAATCCTCCTTCTTCTTTCTCTCTCTCTCTCTCTCTCTCTCTCTCTCTCTCTCTATCTCTCTCTCTTGCAATAACGCATTACTATAACGAACCTAAAACATTCCTTAACTTTTTTGTTTTGAAAAACTAAACATACGAGTACAATTATATGTTCACGAACACAATCGTTTGTTTGTAAAGGCCATTGCGGCGCATAGAGAGCCTTAAGCTAGTATCTTAGTTCTCTCAACCCCATTCATTAGCAGAATTTTTTGCAGATTCCAAACAGCTATTGAGCAGCACTTTTCTTGACAAGAGATACTTTTTCAGGTTTTGCTTCTTCAACGAAACAGGCAGTACATTTAACAAAAAAAAAAAACGTTTCTGCATCGGCTAAAAATCGAACCCACGACCCTCTGCGTAACATTCCAACGCACTTACTATTATGCCAACGGTAACGACTCCCTCGAACATGATTCTAATTTTTCGGAAAAACCAAATTCACCAATTAGTAATCAAAACTAGAGTAGCCCATTTGCCGAAATTCAACCATATCATACACAATTTTTACTTGCGACTTATAGGTACGAGTACTATAAGGCAAGTTATACATTCGTAAAAAAAATCGAACTCGAGATTTTGATCAAAGTTGACTTTACGATGATAGAGAATGCGAAAAAAGTGGGTCTCGAAATTCTGTCTGTCTGTCTGTATGTTTGACTACAGCCTAAACGGTTCGGATGATTTTCTATAACCTAGGTAGATATCATACGAATTTTAAAATTTTCCCCCAAACACGTTTTCTTTTATTTTTAAGACCAAAAATAACGGTACTTGCCATACTAATTTTTCTATTTTTATAAAATATTTTTTTCTCAAAAATTGTTTGACAGATTTCTTAAGAAAATCAAAAAATTTCATTTAATTAAGGTAGGTGATGGATGAAAAAAAAATCCGGAAAATAGCTATTAACGGAACCCCTTGGAACCTTTTTTTTTATATTCTCAAAAACGGTGCAACCGATTTGGATATTTTTCTAATGCTATAGCTCCCTGGCAGTTTAAATAGTTTTGTATAAGTATTCGAATTTTCCAAAAAAAAAGAATTTTTGAATTTAAAAAAAAAATTCAATTTTTTTTTTTGAAAACTAATTACTTCGAAACCACCTTGCTTTAGTTTTTGACAAATAAAGGTTTTTTTAATACAACCTACAAGATGTAAGAACAAAATTTATTTTATCTAAAAATAACGGTACCCAACAAACAAATGTTACAAAATGGCTTTCGAAAATCGTATTTTTCTCGAAAACGGCCCCTAGCATTCTGATAATTTTTTTTCTCACTATTCATTTTTACGATTTATAATTAAACAAAAAAACAAATTTAAAAATTAAGATATGTAGGTATTACTCACTGTACATACCATAGAACCATTATTCCAAATTTTGAATTTCTCATTATCGGCATAACTGATTTAAAAGAACTTTTGTATGGAGAAGTTTGAAAAACATAGCATTTCAAAACTTTAAAAAAAAATATTTTCAGAATTTTTGAAAAATAAAAATCTATTTTTTTTTAAATTTGATATCTCAAAAATGGGTCAGTATTTTTTTTGTGAAATTTAAGTTTTATTCGCGCAATAATAAAAACTTTAAGTTGGCGTACCAAAATTTGTTCGTAAAAATGTTTAAAAAATGTTGTACATAAAAGCTTATTTTCAAGCTTATTACAAATAACTGATATACCACTTGTAGTGGTGTCTAGGTACTTCATATAGCTCGGTAATCCACATGACTTTCGTTTCGTATTTAAAAACTCAGAAAAGCACTTTTTGTTACTTTTAAGATGACTTTCAACTGAGAAAATGTAATAACGGTATAAGAATTTATCAAATAATTAAATTTACTTTGGCAATCAATTGCGAAGGCTTGAATTTTCTTTGTTATGCTTGTAGAGTTTGTATACTTTATTTATTTATTTTTTTTTGATTTTTTTATATTACTTAACCTTCTATCAAATCAGATAGGGATACATTTATTTGATGATTTGATGTGAAGATAGCGTAGTCATTTTCTCAATCAGAACCGTTAGAAATATTTTGTCATGAAAAAGACAATAAATACTCAGCCTTTGCATCAAAGTTAGATTTATTTTAACTATCTACAATCATGGTATTTTCAATTTCAATATTTAAATAATCATAAAACATAATCAGCCCTATCGAGGAATCCGTTCGGAGAAAATTTTTGTCCGATTTGTTCGAAATCGGAGAATTTTCTATCGAGGTACCCTGTCCGATTGACATATCGGACAATCTTCCGATAAAATGTGACGCTCATCAACGCATTACGATATTATTAATATTTTGAGAAAAATGGAATGGAATGAATGCGATTGTATGCTTCATTTTTTTTTTCTTCTGAAGTGGATACCTCGAACGAAATCTAAGTTCCGATCGGAACGGACTGTGTCGTTTCGAAACTTCTTCCGAACGGATAGCTCGGTAGGGCTGAATATCACCCTCAATTCCAATGTGATATTGAGTATTATCTACAATGAGGAATTTAGAATATGAAATTTCTTGTCAACAAATATTTAATCAAGAATATGATTAAGATCGTTATATTCATTGTTTTTTTTTTTTTTTTTTTTTTATAATACACTCGCGCTCAAGGGTATGTTACGAGACCCTTATAATGTTTTAAACAGCACGGGCGAGGGGTAAATTAGGAGGGGAGAGAAAGGAGGTGTCGTTGAACATTGGTTAATTTAGATTAAATTAAATTGGCTTAAGAAATCCATGTCGCTTTTCATCTCATCTGGAATTAGGTATTTATCTTCTGAATCAAAAACCCACTTTACATTGCCGATATTAAAATCTCCGGCGAAAATTACATGTTGCATATTATTCAAGCTATTTAATATTTTTTTGGGAATTAAATAAATGCAAATAAAACTCTAATGAGCTCTTAGATGGTGTAAAGCTTGCTGTGACATTTAATTCTGGATCATCTATTTTAATAGAAAAAATAAGCTGATCAATATCTCGTGAAGGAGCTGACGAGTTTGATCGAAATGAATGAATTTCTCTGCATGGCAGAGAGGCACGAACCGCAACCAATACTTGAAAACTTAAGTCGCATTTAATTAGCGGTCGATCTGCCTCTGGAAACAGATATGTTATCTTGAATTATAAGCAAAATTCTTTTAAACTATTTTTTTTTTAAATAATTTATATTGTTATGATATAACTCTTAACGGTTTTCTGGTAAACTTTGATGCCTTTAATATTCCTTATTAATTGTAAAACAAAAAATCAATTTTCATTCCCTGAATTGTCTGTCAACAGGCGCTCTGAAAAGCCATATCTTTTATTGTTAAGACACTTTTAAATTTATAGGCAAATACATAAAGGGCTAAAGTCTCATAATCTTCACTTCACACTTCCCTCTAAAATCGAAGAAACCCTTTCTATCCTCAGTTTAAAATCGCGAGTATCAAAACGAAAAAAACTTGTCTCGTTATTTATCATAAAATCTTAAGGGTTTGCTGAAACCATCAAAACTTTCATAAAAGTGCCAAGTCGTTATAGTCAATATTGTTATTGGAATTTAATTTTATTCCAATTGGAAATAGCTATATGACGAATGAAAACCAAATGGAAATCCACACAGCATTTATTCGCCTTTTTTAATAAATCAAAACAGTTGGCCCTCTGGAATGTCAATCGCAGCCAAACAGGGCTGCCTTGAAGGTAATAAACTTAAGTTTAACACCCATAAATACAGGAGATTTCTTATTCTTACTTTGTTATTCTTTCATAACGTTGCCAGAGAAGCCATATAGAAGCTATAGGAAGGCAATAAATCTTAAGGCACCCTTTCCGCTGGCTGGTGGGAAGCTATTGTCAAGCTAATAGTATTGTTTTCTAGGAGTCAGCTTTGAAATTGAAAAGACAAAGGGCAGAGGCCGCTGGTCACAATGCAATCATCACCAAAGGCTAACATATGATATCTGTATAGCATTGAAACTTGCCATAATATCCATGGCAGGCACTAAAGGCGAGATAGGTAATGTCCATATAGCCTTACAATACTTAGACTCAGTTATAGTGGGTTTGGAGTTTGGCTTCCTTTTCCACGAGAGATTATTACTTGCGTATTTTGTGTTTGTTGCAAAACGTTGGCACATGCATTCATCATCGACTACTAGCTAACAATAGACCATGAGGATATAGTGCCAGAGTCTTATATATATGATTGTACGAGTATTAACAACAACACGACTTGCATTGCAATAGCATGGAATAATTTTTGAGACACAGCCTAGCCAGAGGCAATTTTTCAATTTTTATGATTTATAAAGTCATCAGACATTCCTTGAAGTCGTAAATTATTTTGAAATTTACAAGCTATGAAGTTCGGGTGTGAGTGAGTGTCATGTCTGTGTTCGTCATACGCTTAGTTATGTTCAAAATCGAAAACATTTGTACGAAATTTCAATCGACTTTCGGTGTTCCAAAGTTGCTGGTACAATACTTAACATCTTAAATGAGTTTCACCAACGATCTGCATTTTTTATCAATAGAGGATCGAAATCGCTTTTCAATTTTACTCGAAATCGATTTCGATCATTTTTGAAAATTAAGAAATCAAAAAGTATACACATACTAATTGTTGTCTATATTTTCTGGAAAAAGTGAAATTATAAATAAAAAAAATTCTTCGAACTTTTTCTACTACTGAAATGAATTGGACTTGTTTAATTTAAGGTTAGTCTCCAAGTTATAATAATATTTTAAAATAATTGAATTTGCTAGTAATAAGAACAAGGTAAGGAACTACATAGTACATACACTCTCATCTAGTAAGGATTTGTGACTTGCAATACGACAATAAATTATCAAAGTTAGAATTACTTTTTAAACTAGCTGTTCTAAAAATACGCATCTACATATAAAGTATTGAGCTCCTTCAAAGAAACAAGGAGAACCTATACATATACAAGACCATTCTGTAATCATAAAAGTCCTGCTATATGTTGAATGCAGCAGGCACATGGACACAAGGCTGTAGCCAGGGGCGGATCACAGAGATTGATCCGCCCTTCTCCTCCCTCGAAATGTTTGAGGAGTTGCATTTCTATAAAATCAATTTTTTAGTTTCAGTTTTCCAAAAAAAAATTGATTTTTTTTTCAAAATTCAAAAAAAAAATGTTCTTAAAGGTTTGCAATGTAATGTTCTTTAAAAAGTTTAGAACCTTCTCTCTAAAAAATTTCATTAAAATCCGTTATGCCGATAATGAGAAATTCAAAATTTAAAAAAATCGTTCTATGGTAGGTACAGTCAGTAATATCTTGTTTTAAAATTTTTTTTTATTAAATGTATTTATCTTAAAAATTAATCGAAAGAAAAAAAATTTAAGCAAAATTCTCGGAAACGACGTACACCTACCGAATTGAATTGAAAAATTAATAGAAGTAGTATTAGTAAACTTTATTGTGTTTTTTTTTTTTTTTTGTTATACATATTTATTTTCTTATAAATATTACATAGTAATTTAATTACACTTGGAAAAATTGCTGACTTAGAATTGGCCAGGGGTTTTATGTTTGTTTTATTTTTAAATTGATAGATAATTATTGACTTAAGGACAAATATTCTACCTTGAGACTAAAATACGGCTAGTCAAAGAAGACAATACAAGTTACTTCTTAAAAAAAATTGTTTCATATGTCATTTACATACGATATGTTTACGATTTTTGAAGATAAATTACAAAAGATTAATAAAGTTTCTTATCATATTTTCTGATTTAGAATTTATAACATATTTAGAAATTATAACATATTTCTATTTTTTTTAAATCCTGTTCATATAAATTTGATTAGTTAAATAAATGGTTTTCCGACCCTTTTTTGCTTTTTTCTTATGTGATTAAACGTCAAATCGAAAAAAAATTAATCTCCAATTGAAGGTTCACGCGCTGGCTGCCAGGTGCCGTGACTCCATGTGTCAATAACAGGTGCGTTTTATTATTCACAAATCTATCTGGATCCGAATCTGGATCATCCCTTGAAAATAAAACGATACGGATCTTAGTGACAGCAATGTTATAAGCCCGTCTCTTTTTATCCTTGGGTTTGTAAATTTTAAATTATTTCTTGTCTTTTTTCTTTACACAATAGCTTACACTACCTTATGATAAAAGCCATCTACTCGCCAGTGTAATAACTAATTTTTGGATCTTTGAAATAGATCCCGATAGAAAACAGGATCCCAAATTGTTTTTGTAATACATGTTAAAACTTAATCCAGATATGGATCCAGATAGATTTGTGAATAATAAAACGCACCTAACATTTAATTTTATCCATCCCTGAACAGTAAACTTTCTTTTCTAATCAAACTGGGTGGGGCAAAATAACTAAGGGAGAGTGCTATCTAAAATTGTATTTCCCTCCAAGCAAGTCACCATCATCAGTTGGAACAGAGAGGAGTGTGTCATCGAGGCCTACTTTGAAAAAAAAGAAAGTTATGTTGCTGCAACCCGTATAATTAATAAATAATACTGATTTTTATTTTTATATATTAATATTGTTTAAATATTTTTGTCTGCATCATCGCTATACTACCTTTTTTATCCAGCGCATATATTTAAATAAAGTTCCTCCAAACTTGTATAAAAAATCCCTTGCTCGTGTCCCAACTCAATTTATTGAAGTTCAACCCATATGTCTATGATTATGTACCTCTTCATATCAATCAAATGATAGTTTGTAAAAAGTACAATCCTTCTATTGTGCCCATTGCCAAAGAAAAAGTCAGAAGTGAGCCCCTTAATATGAATACTATCTTCACTAACTAACAATGTCTTGATTTCTTTTCAGAACCTAAGCTTTATTGGCGCTCAAAGCTGGGGCTAATGTATATTGGTTTTGAAATTAACAGATGAATTTCTTAAAATATAAACTAATTTTGCATTCCGAAGCTGCCATATTTGCATATTTTTGTAACTGAAATATCTATAACATTTTTTCAATTTTCCTATTCCAAGCCTAATATAATCTAATCACCTTCGGCTTCAATTTGTTTATACAATTTTTACAAGAGGGTAAGAAGCTAAGCTTTAAAAAACTGCAGTTCTCAATACAAAAAAAAAAAGTTTTAAAACTCTGTCTTAAGTCAATGAAAGAATGGTAAGTGTTCTTTAATCAATTTATTTTGTTTTATAATTTCTTAAACAAAAAAAACACATCAAAGTAGGTGTAATTTATTTTTAATTCTTCACAACTTCATAAAGAAACAGCAGTTCAACGAAGAATCAAAAACCAATCCATTTTTAAAAAAACAAAAAAACTGATTTTTAAATAATAGTTGCGAGCAAATATTAAACAAAACATTTTAATAAAAAATAAAACACTCATAAAATCAAACAGAACCAATTTTATTAATAAAGAAAAATATTACAAATATTTATTATTTTTATTTTTAAATAAATCTTGTAAATAGTAGTAAATGTTAATTGCTAGTTTACAATAATTAATTATAATTATAATATTAATTAATGCTTATTAATGTGGAAAAGAGCAAAATAATTAATTTTAATGAAAATAAAATTACGAAAATGAAATTAACAAAGTGTGTAAATTACTTATGAGAATTTAACAAAAAATAATAATACAAAATTCAATGCTATAGTAAATAATTTAAAAGAAAAAACAATGTGCAACTTAAATTATATTGTAATTTAAAATTTTTATGTAGAGCATCAACTTATTTCATTGAAATGTATAACATTTTATGAAACTAATGCATTTATGATCGAAAACAAGCAAAACTATAATAAATTAAACTAATGGTACTTCCCTTGCAGAATAAAAATAGTAAATAAAAAATCCTATTGCAAAGAGTATTATTTTTTATTATGCGATTTTTTAATTTTTCCATTAATTTGTACATGACATTAACTTATGGCTGATTAGGATTTTTTTTTTGGAACTGAAGAAGTATTTTGAAATTTAAGATTATCTTCATTTGGCAAGTGTTTTACAAAACGTAATTGTTAGATAATAATGTTATTTCATAAAAATTTTTAACAAAAACATTGCTTATGCTAGTATACAATTATTTATGAAAATAACATAGTCAGATTGAAAAAAAGTTGATGGTTGAAAAATTAAGCTTAGTTTTGACCAATATCAATTTAAGCAATCAAGAACGACAGAGTAGACTTGTACAAATAAAAAAAAAATGCTTTTGTGGTCCATAAATATAAGTTGTTAGGAATTGAAGATTTTAGTTATCATTTTCCTTTTTTTCTACGGAAATAAAAAAATATTGCCATATTTCTAATTTACTAAAAAAATCAACAACATTTTTTGAGCCATCAATGAGAAGAACAGGAATAAATCAATTAACTACAATTTTCATTTCAATTTTCAAAAATTGAAAAACCGTTTTCACTTGCAATATACTATAACCGTTTTTTTATTATCAGATATGATCCATAAAGATCATCAACAAACATGTATTACAACAACAACGCGAGATCCTACTTTTTATCGGGATTACGTTTCAAGATCCAATAATAGGATTTAATCCGACAGATAGATGGCTATCAAGCTTTGCATTTGGTGTTGGTGGTGTGTAAAACAAAAGGAAAATTTTTTTGAAAAATAAATAAACACGCCTAACCTGGCCTTCAGTTTGATCTTAGTTTTATTTTCATTTAGATTTGAATTTTAGCGATAAAGAAATTCTCCAATTATGTTCATGTAGCTAAGATGGGTCAAATTTAACCAACTTGCTTTGATATGTTTGATATTATGAAATTGAGTTGGAGTTCTAAAAATAAACTTTAAAAATATGAGCTCAAAACTATGAGGTCTAAATATTTGTTATTCACATATAAACTGTATGAATCGTACATATCGTTGCTATGTTTGAATGGAAATTACAAGGAACCTACCCATTCCTAAATATTTTGTGGATATAAGTAATCGATTTCAAGAAAAATAGTGCGTAGGTACAACTTATACTTGATATAAGGTCACAGTGGTATCCTAGGTTATGAAAATGCTGTAGAGTTGGCAAGAATAGGATCAACAATTGATCTTGATCAGGCAGACACAACAGTTCAGGTCCAACTCAATAATCTTAAAACAGGTAATCGAGAGCTAGAACCTACAACAAACAAGAGATGAAACCCGCTCGATATCTGTCTTATAACCAGAAAACTATGGCCTAAGTTTCATCAAACAAAAGACCGACATTATCATCCAACTGAGTAAAAAATCGAATCGAATACTCCTCACTACCTGTGTTACTGCCCTGCGCTATTTCCTCTAAGAAACAGGCACCTAGAGAAACACTTCTTCAATTACTTTAAGGAACTATCTGATATTCCAAGCAAAAACATATTGAAATTTATTAACGAGAATTTTGCATGGGGTTTTCGAAATATTGGGTTTTCAAAAAAAATTTTGAATTTTTTTTTAAATAACCAAAAAAAATTTTGTTTGACAATTTGAATGCACAATAATATTGAAACTGCTGCGGAGCCTTGACATGAAAAAATGATCAAAATCGGTTGAACCGATTTTGAGATAATCAAAAACAAAAAAAATGGTTCCAAGGGCGGTACCAAAAATAATAATTTTTTGGATTTTTTTTAACTACTTTTAACTAAATGAAATTTTTTGATTTTTTTTCAATCTGTGTGACAGTTTCTGAGAAAAAAAAATATTTATAAAATTTCGAAAAAAATACGTATGGCAGGTACCGTTATTTTTGGTCTTAAAACAAAAAA
Organism: Philhelius festivus; assembly: GCA_963931855.1. Classification (NCBI taxonomy): domain Eukaryota; kingdom Metazoa; phylum Arthropoda; class Insecta; order Diptera; family Syrphidae; genus Philhelius; species Philhelius festivus. The sequence goes on along the minus strand of OZ007556.1, from coordinate 73,320,452 downwards.
GAAAACAACATCCGGGGAAAAAAATTAAAACCCTTATCTATCAAGTTTGAAGAAAATCGGCCGAGCCGTTTAGGTGTAGTCGAACAGACAGACAGACAAATAGACAGACAGAATTGCGTGACCCACCTTTTTGGTCTTCGCTATCTTCGTAAAGTCTCGAGTTCGATTTTTTTTACGAATGCATAACTTGCCTTATAGTTCCTATAAGTCGCAAGTAAAAATAGTGTGTAAGAGAATCACAACTATAATAGAAGATTAAATATCAGATTTTCAATATGGTTTTGTTGAGGGCAAATCGACAGCAACTAATTTAGCGATAATGCGATTATATTTAATATGGAAAGAGGGCATCAAACTGATATTGTGTTTGCTGATTCTCAAAATATAATATTAATATTATATATTATAAATAATGCACTTATTTGGATTTTAAGAAATAAAATGTTTAATCAATCAATCAAATCAAAAGCTTTCGATAGAGTTAATCATATAATTCTTCTTCACAAGCTCTGTTCTTTTGGTATATACACTTTACACCATAACTAATGGTTATCCTTTTATGAGTAATTTAACATGACAATCTAGAAAAACTAACAGGAACCTGACAGAATTTTCCTATTCTGTCTTCATAACTCAATGCTTAATTAACCCACTAGCTTTGTTACTTGTTGGACGTATGAATCAACATGATATATTGTACATAACAATGACGCCATGTATAGGTCAACCTGACTCCTTGCCAAATAAAACAAATGGCAATTTCTTGGTTGCACGAAAACATGGATGAAAAAGCATAACATACAGAAAACGTAAAGTAAATAAAATTGCAGAAAATCATATTGCGCACTTAAAGAGAAAAAAGAGTACAAAATTTACGAAATACTACTTCATCTTCGGTTCTTCCTTCCGTTTCAAATGACATCCCTTTTTTCAACCCTCAAGAAAAAGCTATTTGCTTGCAGCACATTTTTCTCTTAATTCGAAGTAGAGCTGTACCAATCGTTCATTTTCAAAGATCGAATGAATCAATGATTGATTGGTTCAAGAATACGATCTTTTCAATCAATCGTTCATTCAGTATAAGTGCATTTTTATTCAGCCGTTTCGTTCCAAAGAAGATCAAGACCAATACGAAATAGTTTCAATCGTTTCATTTAAAATATTTTTCCAATCATTTTGTTCAGACCTTAGCCGAAGCAATGTGAAAATTAATGAAAGTTTGGCTTTATCTCGTAATTCTTTTCGACTTCACTTACGCCATGTTCCATTGTATTAAAATTGGAGAATATACAAATTTCACTTCCATTCCTATTTGGTATTATGAAATGACAGAACAAGTTGAATGAACGAAGCATAAATTTTTTCGTTCGTTTCGTTCACTTTATGTTCATCGGTCTCAGTGGCAAGAGATTTTTATTAGGATTGATTGATTTGGGTTATAGTGATTACTGATTACCATTAATCAATCTTTTTGGTGAACAGATAACAAATACCGAATCAATCGCCAGATGGTATCATTACTGCTTCCGTAATTGAGAGCGTTAACGATTTTATGGGATAAATCTTCTTCTGCCCTCAAACAGACGCATGAGTACTGAAAGATCTCGATATATATTTAGAAATGAGATAGCAAGGATAGTATCCCTCTATTGGTCTGAATAGGTATTCTTTTATGCTAGCACATTCATTTCGTATAAGCTTTTTCATCTGTCCTACTCTACTAGTCTCGTTCCTAAAGGATGGAACACAGCATTTGTCCAGCCTGTCCCTAAAAAAGAAGAATTGGACTATCCTTCAATTGCACTTACATCCCTTCTTTCCAAGATCATGGAAACGCTCTCAAATTATCAGCTCAACAAAAATATCTTGAAGAATGAAAACTTTTCAATAACAAGCAGTATGGCCATCGTAACAACAGTTCCACCCGTGATGTGATCAAAAGGCACGGTAGTGCCCAGCCAAGTTCTGCCTCTACACCCTTTTTACAGGAACAAACTCAGGCGATTTTTGACCCCTCCCTATCTTCAGTACCAATGAAGTCAGAAACTTAAAATTCCGAATATTTGCTAAGCTAGTCAGGCACAGGAGGCGCCTCACCAAATTTCAATTTTCTAGCATAAGCGCTTCCTGAGATATAATGCCTCAAAAATCACAAAAAACGTAACTGACTGACTGACTGACTGACTGACTGACTGACTGACTGACCGACGGATCATCAAAATTATGGAGTACTTCCCGATATCGTAGAATCTTGTAATTTCGCAATACGCTAGGTCTTGTCATGCAAGTAGAGGAAAAAATCGAAAATTTGAGGTTTTCCATTCAGGTGGCGTGGTATCCGCCCACTTTCTCCAAATTGGTGTTGGTTGAATGGAGCACCTGAGACTGCTGTAAAACGATGAAATTTGGTAAAGTGGTAGGGCTTAAATGCCATACAAAGAAAAGAATATAAAATTTGAGGTTTTCCATTCAGGGGTATGGTATCTGCCCACTTTCTCAGAACTGATGTAAATTATATATGGCGCACTTCGGATTGCAGTAGAACAATGAAATTTGGTAGAGGGGTAGGGCTCAAATTGCATATAAAGGACCAACACTAAAAATTGGGGTTTTCAATCAAAAATTTTAGTCAGTAATCATTAAATAATAAAATTTCTCTATTACATTGTAGCTGTTAATGTATGTATAAGGCCCATATTCGTCGAACGCTCGAGTACAATACCCATTTCTGGACAAATGCTCTAATAACCCACTTGAGTCTTTTGGATAGAATCCAAAAGACATTTTAAAAATATCCAAAATGCCAAGGTTCACTCAATCACCTTAAGTGGACTTAAGATGTTTCACCATCTAACTCGAAAATTCATTGAGTTGTGATGGTTTGCCGCGCAACCGACACTTCAACGATATCAAAATGTAGCATCAACTAGATTAGCTTCCTTGTATGAGTGATTAAATCGCATTCCACGAGTTGATATTGCCTCTTGACAAGGTGAAATCCCAAATTATTATTATTTTCTAATTTGCTCCGCACGAATCACCCCAGGAAACTTTTTGACGTGACCATGCTCTTTTGCTTCCAAATTACGAGTATCTCGAATTTGAGTCAGCACATTGTATGGCTACAATGGACGTTAAGCAAAAACAAAATAAACATAAACAATCATAGATTGTTATGTGTGTTGACATTGAACTCATTTCTGGTTGGCGCTGTCGGCTGGTTCATCGAAATGCTTGCAGCATTCTTACTCGGCGGCCGAAGGACGTGGCGATGGAACCGTTTCTTAATTAAATTCTAAAAATATATAATCCTATACGACGACCGCGACGGGCACATACATTAATTGCAATTAGTAAAGCACGAAACAAAGTTTGAAAGTTTAATGCATCTCATATTCAGTCACTCACGGGTTGTCGGAACGTTTTTGGCCTAGATGCAGTTCTATTTTTGTGGTTTGAAAAAAAAATTAAAAAACTACGTAGTATGAAACATTGGCGTCCATCATCGTCGGCGGACATGCAAAAAGTGTGAAAATTATTAATAAAGTGGGGACTGGTTTTACATCAAAAAGCAAATAGACTAATGAATTCTAATTCATAGAGGTGTTGGATATGGTTATTGAACTTAACGAATATTATTTTCCAACAAAAGTAAAAAATATATTTGATTCGGTAAGAAGCGAGAGGCACTACGGAAAAAGGTCAATAGCCATATTTTTGAGAAAATTGGAAGTTAAATGTTGATTGGTCTTCAAAAGGATGATATGTAAGCAACGCAAGAAAGCAAAATAAAGTGCGCAATTGGGTCGCGTCTGTAATTCCTCCAAGAAGTGATAGATTGTTACTAGCACACCAGGTAAATACATAGGTGTAATCATAGCGCAATGGATTTTTTTTTATATACATACGGATTTAGAATCTCATATGTCCGCAATCCTAATAAAATATAAAAACAAAATTGTTCAAAAAAGAAATTCTGGATCTTTATTTTAGAATATGAAATATTTAGGGGTTCTCTGAAGCACAAACAAAATTTCATCAAAATCGGTCAAGTAATCTAGCCTTGGAGAGGAACTAAGAAAGAGCATTGAAATTGCTTTTATAAAACATATTTAATTTTGAGACAGTTTTCAGGTGGAAAAAGTATGCAATCTTACCATCTTTATACCAAAAAGGGTGCCTAGATGTTGAAATGAAATAAAACAAGCTGTGTGTAAAGTATTCAAAATGTTCTTTTTATTTGAAATGTCCATGTATGTCATTATGAAATATGACATCCTTCAAATGCCCGCCTCGGCTACATACGGTGGCACGTATTCGAGTGGTCCAATTTTTAATAACCCTTCCGCACAGACCTGGCTGAATTTGAGACGATGACCTATGTTATGTTCACCTAAAGGTCATCAGCCGATTGTTGTTTGTTCGAATAAAAATGCGATTTCGGAAAACCCCAAAAGAAAAAGTCTAGGAGGGTCAAATCGCATGATCCTGATGGCCAATCCACGTCACTTTTGAAAAAGATAACCTTACCCTAAGGTAGTACCCTTTGGCATAATGGTTAGTGCGTTGTACTGTCATTCGGAAGGTCTCGAGTTCGATTCTCGGCCGCTGCAAGAAAGTTTTTTTTCAGGGGTGTACTGCCCCTTGCGAGGAATTGACAAAGCCTCCACGAATATCTCTTGTCTTGGAAAGTACTGCTCATTAGCCGTTCGGAATTGACAGAAAATTGTAGGTCCCCTCCGTTCCTGGTAACACGCACACAGGAATGGGTGAGAGTTGTAAGTCACTAGGTCCTGGTTCACTTCGAGCTGTTTCACCTCCAAATTTATTTAATTATTAACCTTACCCTAAAATCGATCAGGCAGAATGTCAATCGTGGCATCTGGTATGTGGCACGTAGCGACGCACGTCCTACTGGAACCACTTGTAGTCTTGGTCCATGTCGTTTAATTTTGGGCCATACGAAATTGGTCCTCTTCCAAACGTTCCGAAGCCCAGTCCAGCGAATAAACGGCGTTGTCTACGTTCATGAACCTTAGGGTTCTCGGTCTGATGGGTCTTGTACGGAGGTAGGCCCAAGTCCCGATGCAAAATTAGTTCAAGTATGCGAAAGGCCAAGTTCTTGTGCACGGCCAGGTATCTGCTGTTCAATTTCACGCGGTGATGTTCTCAGCGGAACTTGCGTCACTTTGACGTACGAATGTTGGCTGATTGATTACCGAAATCCGTCGTCGTCTCAAATTTTGCACCCTAATCGTTGAACAATCGACTGTAAAGAGCCACCATGTCTACCGTTAAATTTCCGCAACGACTTCAAAGTTTGAACTATAACGAACACTCATTTTGATAATAAGGTTTTATCATTTGTACACAGTACACGCTGTTCAATCGTGTTACTTTTAATGCTCATTTGTTATCAGTGACTGACAGAAGCGTACGCAGGATTTATTTTGGGAGGGGGCTCAGTGAAAAAAATTTATAAAATTTTTCCTTCAAGGTATCACTAAAACTATCAAAAAATGAAAGCCATTCTTACTATCAACCACCTTATACATACTCGTATATGTATGAATAAGTTACGAATATGAAATGAATTTTATTCATTTATTTCTTTGTAAACTTTTTTTTTATATTTTACATTTGAAAAAAACAGATTTAAGTTTGATAATTTGGTGAAAAAATTAGATCCATTCTTCTTTCTTTTTTTTATTTTCGAATGCATTCACCACATCTTCAGGTCAAACTTCGATTTCTTTGTGAATGTTCAACAAAGCTAATCCGTTGAGCCTGGTCTCAGTTGTTGTGGCCCTTAGCCACGTTTTTAACCGTCTTAAAGTTGAAAATGAACGTTCTGGCTCAGCAGACGTCACTAGTAGCACACATAAGAACTTCAAATGTTTTTCTTACATGAGGATACAAATCCCGATTTCAAAATGGAAGCGACGCTAGAACAGAATCTGGTATTGCACTTTCGGTTTCATCCTTCCTCATTTGTTTCCATATCTTAATAAATATTGAAATAAACTACTTTTAAAAACTTTGCGTGTTATAAGCCCTTTCACCAATATTGTCTAAAAATTTACAGCAGCTGTTTTTTAAAGAATAAAACTCAATTTTTCAAGTTTTAATGACAAAAATCGAATTTTATCGAATTAATTTAATCAACGGTAATAGGGGTAAATGAAAATTTTATTCATATTTATTTATGTATATTTATAGGATTTCCTTTTTCCTGTGAGCTACAGTTATGTATGTTATGTTTTATATTATAATTTAAAGAAGCACAAGCAGTTGTAACTAATAAAATGAAAAAGACAAGTTAAAATTTTCAAAGGAAATTCTTTTAATAGGTACGAATTATAATTTGGGTGTTTTCATAGTGTTTTACTTAACTACAGTTAAAATAAGATCAATAATTAATACAAAATATTCCAAACGTCAAAAATAGTACATGACAAAAATTAAAATAAATGTTCGAAAATTCAAGTTTAAGTTTTCTTTTAACGAAGCAATAATTAAAAGGGACTATGAATACGGCCCGTTGACTTTATAAAATAAGTATGAGAATATTGTCTAGCTCTGTTTCAAGTTGAAGGCAGCTTTTCGAAATATCATGGTACTGAATTTACTCTACAGATTTTTTTAATTTCTTGTGTTGTAGCACTGATAATAAAGTTCGGCAAAGAAGTCTGCAGTTGACAGATATTTAAAAACTGTGCTCCGAAACGTTCACTGAGCTCGAAGATACAGTGGTCAAGAAAAGGGATGTATAAATTCAATTTATAATACTGCTTTATATCTTGCATACCCTCTTGACCAGCATTTGCTCTCTGAACTTGTTTACTACACATTCTTGGGGCTCTTGGATGCGCTTGAAAATTTTGGGCAATACCATTAACTTTTTTATATGTACATTCAAATGAGTCGCTCAATCCACCTAGTTTCACAAATTTGCCTTATTACAACCTTTTGTGTTTCCTTTCCTTTCGCTTCTAATACATTTTTTTTTAATTTCTCTTCTTAAATGTCTCTCAAAAAATTAGTACATGGTCGATTTTATACTGCCTAGCATATTTTTTACTTGTCGAGAAACAGAAGGGCTATTGGTAGCAGCAATTATAGTCAGGTTAAGTTATTTTACTTGGGGGGCTTGAGTCCCTTAAGCCCCCCTCTGCGTACGCCACTGGTGACTGATTAATAAACATTTTAACGCGCAAATTTTCACTGATTTATTGAGTTTAAATCAGATCTCAAGTATGTTCTAAAGCTAACTTCAACCGTATTTGAACATGAAACTGTTTTTAGATAGATAGATATAGATCCTTTATTTTTTCATCAAATTTAACTATTTTTACTCTTAAGAATAGGACATGGCAATACTGCCTTCTGCCTGAGATAACATTACATGATTTAAAAAATAAAAAAAGATAAATGAAAAAATCTAAAAAAAGTAAGTATCTACATATAATATAAAAATAAAAATAATTTTTTTTAATTTTATGACTCAATAGTGCATGATTTAAACCAGAAAATAGAATATGTAGCTTGAATTTGCAGTAAGTGGGAAATCGATCGCATATGTTGAAGGAAACTATTAATGTAGGTAAGTAAGGGCATGTTGGCAATACAGTACGAACTCGGTTAACGCAACCCTCGATTCGCACAACTTCCGATTTTCGCAACACGAAAATTGAAGCACATCTTTACTCTACAAGTGCTACTTTTGAAAAATGTTACATCAATTAATGCAACTTCTTGTGCTTATGCATCTGTTCATTTAAAATCAAAACATCAAAAAAACAAAAAGGATTTGTTTTGTTTCACTAATGTTGTTTTATAACATTTTCGTTATCTCTAAAAAAATAAGCCATTACAACTATAATTTTGTATTAAGAAAAATATAAACCAGTAAGTGCAACAACCTCGGTTATTACAACTGCCTTAATTTCTATTAGTTGCGTAAATCGAGTTTGTACTGTATTTTGAGAGGCTGAGTGAGTCAGTCGGCTGCTCTGTTTTAAATTTCATAAAGTTTTTGTTACCTTATAACTCTTCGGTCCTTATTTGGAATCCTCCCCCCTCCCCCCCCCCCCACCAAAATGCCCTTTTTTTAATGAATCGATAAAAAAAAGTGTGCTGTTGATAAAAAACATCAAATTATGTTTTTTATGGTAAAAAAGTGAAGTATAAAAAAATGAACATAGGCCATAGGGTAAATTCAAAGTTTCTTTAAATCCAGATTCTATAAATGCAAAAGAAACCTTGCATACACCCAATCTCGCACCTACCCCAAATCCTATAGTGTGCCAAACAGGGAGGTTGCTGGGGGCAGCATGCCCCCCATACATATCTCACTGTTTATACGCCGTAATGTGTAAGCAAGCAAAAAAACAAATATCCCATAAAAAAATAGCTTTAGTTATAGTACTGTGGGTGGTCCGCTTATACTTCACTTTTTTACCATAAAAAAGTGTTTCTCCTCCATAATTTGATGTTTTTTATCAACAGCAAACACTTTTTTATCGATTCATTAAAAAAAAAAGTTCATTTTGGTTTGGGGGGAATTCCGAATAAGGTCCAACTCTTCTTTTATTTACTACCTTTTCGAAAATCTTACACCTTTTTTTTTTGTGTTACTAACTAGTAGAATACTAATTTCCTTTTATTAAAAACGAAGCATCTGAACTCGTTTAAATCATGACAGTTCTTGAAAATTAACAAAACAAACAAACCTAAATTGGTAACGGACATAATAATTTGAAATGTCGGAAACTCAAAAGTCCAAGGGACAACCTACAATTTACTTTGTTATTTGTGACAACATTTTTCGAAATGTTTTTGTTATTTTCTCCACTGGACCATTCCATGTAATGCTCCTATAAGATTAATTGGTGTACATTAGATATATGCTTTGTATTCCATTAGGAAGTAAACTTACCAGCATGGATATTGCTCCCAAATAGTAGGTACTCAAAATTTTTTAGATATCAGAAGCCCACGGCTTGTAATTCGGTCTTGGATGTTAAGGTTTTCAACCAAAACCCGAACTGCTATCTTGTCAAACCTTGAGTAAAATTCTTCATCGTCCAGCTTTTCAATAGGATTTGCTCGGGACTTAAAAAATCGCACTTTACTGCACAACGCTTATACTTCAAACATACATATGTATCATAATATGTATATCAAAATCTTTGTCTTCCGAAAATATTTTTAATTATTTTATTTACTTTTAACAACAATTAGCTCACGAATCATAAAAAATTACAATTTAACTCTTTCAAATAAAATTGCCAAGAGATTTTTTTTTTGAGAAAAATGACAGATTTCATATGGATTTAGCAAGTTACTAAACGTTAAAGTAGCCAGTTTGTGATTTTAACTTTAGCAAAATCCATAGTAACTTACTGAAATGGCCTTAACATAATCGTTTAAAATTTTGCACCCATATGATTATAAAGTTGATTTGCTGGCTTAAATGTTTATTTGAAGACTCTTATTGACTCTTTTGTTAAAAAATTCTAACCCCCCGTTTTACAGCGGAAGCTTAAATCCAATAAATTTGGTTTCACAGTGTCATTTAAACCATGAACAGAGTTCATTAGTTTAACTTAAACGACACTATTCTGTCGTTTAAACCTCAGTTCAACAACCACTTCACACATTTGAAAATAGAATTTTTTTTTCATTTTTTCATTTTTTTTCCTGATACAGGACGTAACTGTACCAACCTAATTTTCCTTGATTGTTTGTTCTTTGATTCAGATAGAAAGAGAAAACAACTTAGTTAAAGTATGTTCAATTGAACTGAAGTTCAGATAGGGCTGTGAAACCGGATGAGTTGGGCTCTAAATTTTAACTCCGGTTCAGGTTCAGCCAAACCTAAGTTCAAACTTCCACTGTGAAATTGGGGGTAAGTGTCATGATTCATGAACATAAGAGCAAGTTTGTGTGACTCGGTCTTGCATTTTATTTTGTTCACGTTGAATCTAAGCCGCTGCCACTTTAAATAACAAAAACAAATTATTGCAGGAGCACCGCCTTTGCGACGCGAAGTGATAAGTTCTCCTTGTGTATTTCTTGCCATGAAAAGTGTTTGCACTTGGTAGAAAATTAAAATTTCTGCTCTCTAATTTACTAATATTTTTTCGTCAAAGTATCTCAAACCAACACCTAAATGTATCCAGTTAAAACTCTTCAGCGCCAGAGCGACTAGAAAAGCTATAGTTATAGGTACGTACAATCGCTTACAAAACAATAAAACCATAAACAGTTCAAGGAATCATTCTGGTTATTTATTCCAAGCCAACTCAAGTACCCAATATACATTCAGCACATCCACACAATATCTTTCAGAAGCCCAAAATGATTTCCCATAACAAAAATACAAAATATATATACCCACATCTATCATTTCAACAACTTCTCATATATGGGTTCTCCCTTCCCAGAATCATTGAGCATAAATAGTAGATACAAATGACGGATGTATAGAACAATGGCAATTCTCTTCGCATATCTTATTCAGTAAAATATTATAACACATGGTCTAGGTGTCACGAAACTAATGTTTCCCCTGTCTTTGTGTATAAGCAACACACCACTCATCATCATCTGCATGCATGACAAACTCGAATTATATTGAGAAACCTCCAACTTCCAAACAACGCCAACACCCTTACAAGCAAACGAAGCCTTAAAAAACAGCATACTAAATACAGTAATAAAACTTCCTCCGAAGCAATCAACTTCCCTTCCTAACACTCCAATATTCCTCGATTACGATTCTTCATATTTTTTATTCCTCCTTATTTTGGAATAAAGTGTCACGCAAATTACGTAAATAAATAATGATTTAGTAGGAGGCTAAGGCTACTGGAAATTGTGTAATCATCATATTAATGTCCCTAATAAATTGAAACTTTGCACAACTGTGGAACAATTCTACTCATAGGAACGCAGGGGCTATTGCGGCCTGGTGTCCTTTGATTGAATTTTGGCCAAAGGGAAACAAAGAACAACATTTTCGATATGAAAACAAGGTTAAGAAGATATTAATTTGGCTCCTTCTAGAAGGCGAAGATAAATCTACTATTTAGGGTGATAAGAACTTTTTGGAACATCATGAATGATTAACGAAATACTTGTAATCATTAACATTACTTACTTTATTTTTCCATTACAAAGATAAAATATTTTGGATGTATTGTTTGCCGGATTTTTGAAAATATTTAGAGTGATTTGCTGAGATTGGTTGAATTAGAAGGGACGGGAGTGGAGGTGGATTTGTGTATTCTTCGTGATCTTTAAGGCTTCGTAAGGTGACAAGACCTAACGCCAAATAAATATGATAAAAAATCAATTCAGCTATCGATGGTGATATCCACACTCAAGTCAATATTGACAAAATCCATCAACGCCTTACTCCCATTAGACAAACAGCGAAAACGTGGTCTTATTGAGGTTAAATTAAATTCACGAAAATTTTAACTAATCAAAATGGATAAATAGGACCAAGTTTTAGAAGAGTTGAAACAAAATTTTAAAATATTGGCGAAAAATGTAAGTCTAATGAGTACGAAATATCAAAAATGTCTGCCTGCTTAGTTTTTTTGCACGAAATGTCATTGTTGTAGCTTGTAGGTGTGCTCAGGCTGAAAAATCCCAAAAATTTGAAGTTCCCACTTTATTCTGAGTTTTTGACAATTATGTTTCATCCGATATCAGACTTATGTACTTACTTATCCGGCTCCCGATCCATGGAGGGTCTCTGCCTGAGATAATGCGGTCTTACATCGGTTGCGATCCCTCGCGAGCTCCCTCCAGTCGTCGATACTAAGCGCTTTTGCGTCAGTAACCGCCTGGTCTTCCTCGTCGTCTCGAATCTGGGGACTGGGATTCGAAAATTTTCTTGGCTGGAGCGTTGTTGTCCATTCGCTCGATGTGACCGAGCAAGTGTAGTGTTTTGGCTTTTTTTACTACATCCACATCTTGGTACAGCACGTATAATACACGATTGAATCTTCTCCTCCATTCGCCCTCTTCGCATATATGTAGGACCAAATATCCGCCGAAGAATTTTTCTCTCGAAAGTGCCCAGTATCAATTCCCCCTTTTTACTTATCGTCCAGCACTCGGAGCGGTAGAGTAGAACTGGTAAAATTAGCGTTTTGTATAGCGTGCACTTAGTCTTTCGAGAAAGGAGTTTTGAACCCATTTGTTTAGCCAAACCGAAGTAGCAGCGGTTCGCTAAGGTAATTCTTCGTCGGATTTCTACTAAGGTGTCATTCGTGATGGGATTGATGTTTGTTCCGAGGTAGGTTAAGTCCTTGACTACCTCGAAATTACTGCTACCAACAGTGACGGTTTGTCGTAGGCGATGGACAGCTGAGGCTTTGCTTGTTGATAGCATATACTCGTACTTTGTTTTGTCCTCATTAACTTCAAGACCAACACGTTTCGCCTGTTCTTTTCAATAGCTGTGAACGCTTCTAGCACAGCTCGCTTGGAGCGGCCGATGAGGTCGATGTCATCTGCATAGCCAAGCAGTTGGGAAGACCTGTTGAAGATAGTGCCTTCCAGGTTAACACCACTCTTGTGCACTATCTGCTTCAGGACTAGGTTGAAGAAATCACATGATAATGCATCTCCTTGCCTGAACTCTATGCACGATTGGAATAGCTCGGATGAGCTGTTACCCATTTGCACGTTGCACCGCGTATTTTGTAACGTTATGCGGCATAGCTGGATCAGTTTTTTCAGGATACCGAATTCCGATAGAGCGCCAATAGAAGCTCTTGGTGATTTATGCTATCATATGCGGCTTTGAAATTGATGAAAAGATGGTGGGTCTCGACTTGAAATTCGTTGGTCTCTTCCAGGTTTTGCCTCAATGTGAATAATTGGTCTATTGTTGATCTACCTTACCTGAAGCTACACTGGTACGAGCCGATCATAATGTTGCAGAAAGGTCTTAGACGCTCACATAGTACGGTGGATAGAATCTTGTAGGCAACATTAAGCAGGGATATGCCTCTGTAGTTTTTGCAGGACATTGGATCGCCTTTTTTATAGATTGGGCATATGGAGCTATTCGACCAGTCGTCGGGCATACTTTCCTCTTCCCAAACTTGGTTGATGAGCTGATGCATGCACTCTATCAGGACATGTCCTCCATACTAGAAGGGTTCCACAGGTAGACCATCCGAGCCTGCGGATGTGTTGTTCTTAAGCTTGTGGATTGCTTTCTTAACCTCTTCAGTACTGGGTGGTGGGACTGGATCTTCATTGACTGGTCTTATGCTTCTTTGCTCACCTGTTGCTTCCTCTAAATAATGCCCGTTAAGAAGCTGCTGGAAATGCTGCTTAAACACGTCTACAATTCCCTGTGCTTCGGTGACTAGGTGCCCTTCGCTGTTTCGATGAGCTTGCGTGCCGGTCCTATGACCTGATCCCAGTTGATTGACTGTTTTGTAGAACCAGAGGCTGAGATCAGAAGAACCAGAAAAAATGTATTAATACCCCAAGTACCCCACTCCCTCTCCTAAGTCCGGCTTTTGGTTCTTTTAATATGTTTTTTGTTTTATTATTCATTTTAAATAAAATGCACGATTGGATCGTATGAAAGACTACATATTTTAAAAATTAATGTTACTAAATAAAATTGTTGATAACCGTAAAATTTATTGTTTAAATGACTTAACCAACTGCTTTTGAGCTAAAAACAGGGGATGCCATGGGATTTCTCAAGCAAATATTAGTTTATGCTAGAAAAAAATTTTTTTTAAATAAAATGCACGACTGGATCAAACGTACTTGCTGTTATGTAAAACTATTTAGATATTAAGAAAACCAATATAAGGATTCAAATCCATAAAATTGACGTCTGATGTCTAGAAAAGTATGAATCTATAAAAAAGTTTAAAAATCATTTTATTATTAAATTAAATTTTTATATAAGAAATTTCTTTTAAATTTTTCAATTTTTCTTAGGAAATAATTTTAAAAAACAATGGTTCGAACGTTTTGAAGATATTAATTTTTCAAAAAAAAAAAATATATACAATATTTTTTTTTTCAAACAACTCAAAAAATAGTTTTTCAAATATTTTTATATACAGTATTATTTTTAATTTGGAGGGCTCCTATTAAAAAAATTTGGTTAAAATCGTTAGTGCCATTGATAAGAAAGTCGAAAATCAAATAAATGGTTCTATGACAGATACCATTAATATCATTTTTTCCTAATTTTTTTTTGACCAAAATGTAGTCCATGCCCATAATAATACACTTAATTTTTTTTTATCAAAATCGTTATAGCCGATTTCGAAAAAAATTTGATTTTGCATTACGGGTGTACGGGGAGTACCGTTAGTTTTGGACCTAAAAACAAAATTTCAATTTCCCCTCTAGGGAATCACCGAAAACCCATAAGCACCGAGATTGAAGAAGTTAGCTACAGGGGTTTAAGCTGTAGATCGAGGTACAGACAGACGGAATTGTCGGACCCACTTTATTCGTGTTGGCTATCATCGTATAATGTCAACTTTGATCAAAATCTCGGGTTCGATTTTTTTTCCAAATGCAGAACTTGCCCCATAGTACCTACTTATGTATATCGCAAGTAAAAATAAGCTTTCACATACAAATTTTAAGCATTTTTAAGAAAAAATTTTGATACGCCAACTTAAAGTTTGAATTATTCATTGAATTTCCAAAAAAAAATATTGACCTGTTTTTGAGATATCGAATTTTCCAAAAAAAAAAAAATTATTATTTTTTTATTTGAAAAATTTAAGAAATATTTGTTTTAAGTTTTGAAATGCAATGTTTTTCAAACTTTTAAGAAATTTAAATTTCATTAATGAGAGATTAAAAATTTGAAAAATGATTCTATGGTAGGTATGGTCAGTAATTAAATCAAATTGATAGTTGAACCGCGTGAAATCCAAAAACAATTAAAAATTATTTTATTATTAAGTGGAATAAATTTAAGGTGAATTAGAATAATTTTTAAATGGTCAGCAATATCCTATTTTCTTTTTTAAATTATAGATCGTAAGAATTAGTTAAAGGAAAAAAAATTGTCAAAATTACAAGCGCCGTTTTCGAGAAAAAATCGATTTTCGAAAATCATTTTTTAACATTTGTATGGTGGATATCGGTATTTTTAGGTAAAATAATTTTTGTTTACTCATATCTCGTGGATTGTATTAATAAACTTTTATCTGTCGAGCTTAAAAAATACTGAGCATGGGGTTTTCGAAATATGTATTAGGTAATGCCCACACACAATCTACTACAAATCTTTATTCATATTTTGTTTGTGACTGTCGCTTCTCACATTAAATAATCTCTTCGATTGCAGTCATAGTCCAAACGGCTTAACGCCATATCGCCATAGATTGACACTTGGGAAATAGCTTTCCACGCAACCTATATCTCAGACTTATAAACTCGAAAAGGATATTGAATTTGTTTAGATTTACAGCCCATGTATTTCCCATAAAATAACACGAAAAAGTGTCTCGAAAACATTAATTTTACTAATTACTCGTATTTTGGTATGAATGGGTAACAATGTTCTGACTCCAATGATGTAGATAAATATCTTAAAATGTAAGTTGGTAACTTAAGAACAAAATTAATCGAAGATGATTTAAGACATTCCTTATTTTACCGATGAAAAATGTAAACAAACCACCTTTAGAACGAAAAAAAAAGCAACGACAGCGGCGTAGGTGAAGGGAAAAAAAAGTTTTGTGTCTCTAAATATTCATGTTTGTTTTTAAATAAGGGTTTACGAATAGCTTTTAATTAATTTTAGAATTGCATTGCTAAATGACTTAAATTTCAACGGCTTGAACAAAATTAGAATAACCCAGAAATTTTACGTTTTAAAAACATTTTTTTTTTATTATATACTTTAAGAATAAAAAATAAATTCCCAAAAAAACATATTTGGCCCTTTTTGAGATATCGAATTTTTCAAAAAAAAATTAAAAAAATTTCATTAAAATCCGTTCAGCCGGTAATGAGAAATTCAAAAATCGACAAAATGGTTCTATGTCAGTAATATATTGATTTCAATTTTTTTTTGTTTAATAATAGAAGGTAAAAAATTATCATAAGAAAAAAATTTATCTTAATTCTCGGAGACGTTTTCGAGAAAAATACGATTTTCGAAAACCATTTTTTAACATTTGTAGGGTAGGTACCGTTATTTTTAAGTAATACATTTTTTTCTCTTTATACTAAGAAACTTTTATTTATCAAATTTAAAAAAAAAATCTACCATGGGGTTTTCGAAATATGTATTGAGTCTTGCAAAAAAAAAAATTAAATCCAAACAAATTTTTTTTCAAAATTTTGAAGCACAGCAATATGTATTTAAAATTTTGGGGTGCTTTAGCGTAAAACAAATTATCAAAATAGGTTGTACCAATTCTTTAAATTTTTTGCTTTTTGTGTAAATCTGTTGGACATTGTTTCAAAAAAAATTTATAAAATTTCGAAAAAAATAGTATGACAAGTACCGTTATTTTTAGTTTCAAAAATAGAGAAAAAAAACGTGTGGGGAAAAAATTTCGAGACCCACTTTTTTCGTCTTCGCTATCATCGTAATGTCAACTTTGATGAAAATCTCGAGTTCGATTTTTTTACGAATGCATAACTTGCCTTATAGTATTACCTATAAGTCTCAAGGAGAAAAAGTAAATACAGTGAACATTGGAAAACGTGAACCCCCCAAAACGTGAACTATCCCAAAACGTGAACACCGTAATTTTAACATTGACTGCTCTAAAACGTGAACAAATCGAAAAGCTCTAAAACGTGAACAGAAATGTTTTCAACATTTCTACATGAAAATGCACTGAATTAATTTTTTAAAACTTCGGTGGGCCCCATAATATTGACAATGCGTAATATGAAATATTTAAAAAGGCCATGAAATAGTGTTCAGATGAAGGCTTTGACCAAAGCGACATAAACGCCTAAGAGAAATTGTAGTTGTTAAAATGTTGGCAAAAATAGAACAGACAAAAATTAAAAATTTTATTTGTTAAATAAAACTTTTATTTGTAAAACGTTCTAATTTAAAATAGAAATTATTTTTTTTTAAAACCCGTACCAGTATGTATAAATATGTAAAAATATTCATAAATCTATACTACTGCAAGCAAAAAGAAGATAAAATGAAAGAAAATATGTTTTATTTTAAGAGCAGTAATAAGACAATACGGTAGGAATACTAGTTTAATCATAAAATGTTACATTCCAAAACATGAACAATCTCAAAAACATGAACACCCTCGGTTTTAATTAGTTCACGTTTTCCAATGTTCACTGTAATCTTAAAAGGATGCAAAAGTTGTAGGTATGCTATAACAGAAACTCTCAAACTCATTTACAGGAGAGACTCCCCCAAATCCTAGTCTGACTACGTTCATTGTATATGAATTTGGTGTAGATTGGAACGTGACAACAACAATGCACGTTGCTTAAATTTTTCAACTGCGAACTGAAGAATAAATAAAACTTCCATTTATTCAACGTAAATACCTCCGGCAACCGAGATATGGGGCGGCAATTTAAGGTTCTTGCACGCGGGCGCACGAACAGCCAGCGGCGGCGCTACAAATGCATAACTTGCCTTATAGTACCTATAAATCGCAAGTAAAAAGAGGTTCTCCGATAAGTATCGTTAATTATATTTTTAGGTAAACAAAAATGTTTTATTAGAAGTTAGGACAAATACTTAATGATGGTACAAAGATGGTCAGGAGCTAAGCTTGTGGGTCGAGGCTGACCCATTGAATTGCCGGACCCACTTTTTTCTTGAGTTCTCTATTATGCTAGGTTTGATTAAAATCTTGAGTTGGTTTTTTGACGAAACCAAATGTAGCCTTATACTCGTATATCAAGTTAGGAGGTTGAAATTGGAGTGATGCGCTGGGGGTGAAAATTGTGTCAACTCTGAAGTATTCTAAGAATTTAATAAAATAATATTGTCTGTGCCAAATCATTAGAAAGTCCACAGATATACAAAATTACAAATATTTTCTAGATTAATCTTTGACCTTAACAATAAACTAAAGATATTTGAATAAGTCTTTATGAACGCCCTTTCAACTTTTCCTCTCTCCCATTCCGCAGTAAAGATTTGAACATCTTGAACAAACACCCTCCTTCTCTTTATTTTAACTTGGAATAACATTCCTTTCTCAAATTTAATGGCTTAATCTTTATCTTAATTTTCTTAACCCATCTAATTCATTCACTTAACGCCTGCATAAAAAATGTAGAGAGAACATTAAAAAAGGAACGTTCATAAATTTCTCGGGCGCATTCTCTTCCATAAATATCCTGCTCAAGCCCGATAATGAACATCAATTGACATTTTTATTTGCTATCACATGGATAAGCACTGGTAATTGTAAAGGAGCACTTTTGAGAGCTCTCTAAGACATCAACATTTTATATATAAGGAAAGAGGATTCGCATCTTGAAATTATTATTTGAGGAATATTGTAGATTCAAACGTTTCGGAACTATACATAGAAAATTGAAACTTCAATTAGGTCTTTATCTTTATATACAAGGAATAGGAGTTTATAAAAACAAAAAATAAAAGCAATGAAGACCAGGACGTTGCACTTCTCATCGACATCGGTACATTTGGCAATCACTGAACTGAGGCAATTCTTTGAAGGGATAAAAATGCACTGCCAACATCTCTTGTCATCCTTCAATCAACAAGATAAGAAATACTCGTACCTACTTATATGTTTTAAGATAAATGTGTCTGTGTATCATGTATGCTGCTGCTGCTGGGTGCTGGGACGATTGGCAAATCCCTCTCCTACATTTAGGACTGACTATACGAGTACCCATGTACACTGCTACATGAAAATCTGGGTCGTTTGTTCGTTGGTCTTGCTGTTTTTTTCTTTTTTTTCAAATTAGGATCCATCTCATTTCTGACTGACTGATAGTTGTATGCTGTCACAGTAAACAGAAAAGGAGCATCCATTGGATTTCCCCAGAGAAGCTTATTTTTGACTTTTGTCGTCCTTTTTTTCGTCTCGTGTTTCTCTTCGCTTATTAGCCATTTTTTGATAAATAATTATTTTAGCTTCAAATTCCTTAGGGTTAGACTTTTGGTCGTCCAAAGCTAAATCGGTCAACAGAAGGGATTCTTAAATATTTTTTTATTCAAATTTTTGGTATGGCGCTTTTTGTATATGAACCTGTGTATTTAGAACTACATGGCTGTGTATACCTTACATCCTTGAATTTATATGTCTTCTGATGTTGACTACTTTCCCAATCAGAGGTGAGTTAAAAAAAGCTAGGGCATCTAAATGGATATCAGGTTAATTCCATGACAAAAGATGGAGCTGAATAGGGAAGCCTTGTTGATTGATGGTATTTAATTTTTTGATACAAATTCTAATTTTTACTTGCGACTTATACATAGGTACTATAAGGCAAGTTATGCATTCGGAAAAAAGTCGAACTCGAGATTTTGATCAACGTTGACATTACGATGATAGCGAAGGCTAAAAAAGTCGGTCTCGTAATTCTGTCTGTCTGTTCGACACAGTCTAAGCAGCTCGGCCGATTTTCTTTAAGCTCGGTAGATATCACTTTACATTTTTCCCCCCAGCACGTTTTTTTTATTTTTTTTAAGACCAAAAATAACGGTATACCTGCCATTCGAATTTTTTTCGAATTTTTTTAAGTATTTTTTTTTTCTCAAAACTCTTCGACAGATTTAAAATCTAAAAATACAAAAAAAAATTAATTTAGTTAAAGCTAGATAAAGGTTGAAAAAAAATTCGGAAAAATGGTTATTGAGGATATCCCCCATGGAACCATTTTTTTTTTTGTTTTTGATTTTCTCAAAAACGATACAACCGATTTTGATAAATTTATTTTATGCTAAATTATCTTCTTTTCATTTTTAAGAAAAGTTTCAACAATTTTTTTTTTTTAAAACTCAATATTTCGAAAATACCATGCTATATTTTTTTTTTTAAATTGAAAAAGTTTCTCAATATAATCTACAAGATGTGAAAAACCAAAATTTATCTTACCTAAAAATAAAGGTACCCACCATACAAATGTTAAAAAATGGTTTTCAAAAATCGTATTTGCCTCGAAAACGGCACCTAGAATTTTGGTAAAATTGTTTTTCTTTTAATTAATTTATATGATCTTTAATTTAATAAAAATAAAATGAAATTAAGATATTACAGCTTATACCTACCATAGAACCATTTTTGTCTAGTTTTGAATTTCTCACTATCGTCACAACTGGAGATGCTTCTTAAAAGCTTTAAGAACATTGCATTTCAAAACTTAAAAAAAAATATTTTTTTTAGTTTTTGGAAAACAAATCCTTTTTTTTTTTGGAAAACTCGATATCTCAAAAACGGTGCAATATTTTTTTTGGAAATTTAATTTTTGTTCGTACAATAATAAAAACATAAAGTTGGTCTACCAATTTTTTTTTTAAATGTTTTAAAAATTTTGTATATAAAAGCTTATTTAAAAGAAAAACTACTACACTTACTTTACTTTAGATGGCGCTCACAGTCCAGGGTGGACTAAGGCCTCAACCAACAAGCCCCTCCAGCTAGCTCGGTCCCTAGCTAGCTGCCTCCAGTTACGCACTCCAAGTTGGTTGAGGTCGCTCTCCACTTGTGCGCGCCACCTGAGGTGGGGTCTTCCTCTGCTGCGCAGACCATCAGGGGTGGATTCGAAGATTCGACGGGCTGGTGCGTCGGTGTCCATACGCTCCAAGTGTCCCAGCCATCTCAGCCGTTGTATTTTCAGCTTCTTGACTAGGTCAACGTCGCTGTAAAGCCCGTACAGCTCGTTGTTGAACCTTCTCCTCCATACTCCATCGATACAGACTGGACCGAAGATCAAACGAAGAACTTTTCTTTCAAAGCACCCAAGCAGATTTTCATCCATTTTAGACAGTGTCCATGCTTCTGCCCCATACAGCAGGACCGGGATGATGAGGGTCTTATACAAGGTCTCCTTGGTTCTTTGAGATAGGGCTTTATTACTCAAATGCCTTCTTAGCCCGAAGAAACAGCGGTTGGCAAGAGTAATTCTTCGCTTGATCTCTGCACTGATGTCGTTTTGCGATGTTATAGTGGAGCCCAGGTAGACAAAGTCTTTGACGACTTCGAAGTTATACCTATCCATCGTGACGTTTTGCCCGAGTCGACGATGTTGAGATTCCTTTCTCGATGATAGCATATACTTCGTCTTGTCCTCATTAACAGCCAAACCCATTTTCGCCGCCTCCAGTTCAATACTTGCAAACGCACCGGTAACAGCTCGCTTCGTCCTCCCAATGATATCAATATCATCCGCATAAGCAAGCAGTTGAACTGACTTTTGAAAAATTGTACCTCTATTGTTGACGTTTGAGTTTCGTACAATTGCTTCAAGAGCGATGTTAAATAGGTTGCAAGATAGCGCGTCGCCTTGCCTCAGACCTTTCTCGACATCAAAAGGTTCGGTGGTGTTCTTACCGACCTTGACGGAGCAGCGAGATTTCTCCATCGTCATCCTGCACAAGCGGACGAGCTTGGCAGGGATTCCGAGATGAGACATGGCTCTATATAGTTGTTCTCTGTCCACGCTATCATACGCGACTTTGAAATCGATAAAAAGGTGGTGTGTATCGATTTGGAACTCCTGGGTTTTTTCCAAAATCTGTCGAAGTGTGAACATCTGATCCAGGGTGGATTTGCCGGGCCTAAAACCACACTGATAGGGGCCGATCAGCTCGTTGGCAAACGGTTTTAGGCGCTCACACAGTACAGACGACAAGATTTTGTATGCGACGTTGAGGAGACTTATACCTCTGTAATTGGCACATGTCAGGGCGTCTCCTTTCTTGTGGATGGGGCACACTATGCCGAGGTTCCATTCATTGGGCATACTTTCATCCGACCAAATTTTTGAGATGAGTTGGTGCATGCTCCCTACCAAGTCATCCCCACCTGCTTTAAATAGCTCAGCTGGCAAGCCATCCGCGCCAGCAGCTTTGTACGCTTTCAGCTTGGCTATCGCTGACCGCACTTCATTTAGGTCGGGTGGACGGAAATTTTGACCATCATCGTCCAGGTTGAATGGAATGTTCCGCCTAGTTGCGGAATTTTGGCCTTCCTCGCCGTTCAGCAGTCTGGAAAAGTGTTGTTTCCAGATCCTCAGCACGGACTGCGTGTCCACTACCATATTCCCACTATCATCTCGACAGGCTTCCGTTCTAGCTTTGTAGCCCTGGGTGGATTGCCTCACCCTTTGGTAAAACTTTCGAACATCCCCCCTGCCGGTACAGTCCTCAATAGACTCGACCGTCCGCTTCGCATGCTCTCTCTTTTTCCTCCTTAGAAGTCGGCGTTCCTCCCTTCGTCTTTGCCCGTAGAGCTCCCGGGCGTCTCTCTCAGCAGCTCTGGTTCTTGCCTGCAGCATTAATTGGTAGGCCTTGTTCTTTGCTACATGCGCCAACCTGCATTCTTCGTCAAACCAGGGGTTTCGTTGTGGTGGCCTTGTGAAACCCAGCACATCAGTGGCGGCACTACTGATGGCATTCTGGCAGCGCTTCCACAGGTCCTCCGTAGATGAAGCTGGAGGCGGGCTTGCTGAGAGATTAAGAGAGACTCGGTCTGCAAAAGTCCTGGCGACCTCCTGCGATTTTAACTTCGCGACATTGAATCTTTTCACAGCATCCGTCCGTCGTTGTGGCGTCATGGATATCCGCATCCGTACTTGGGCTACCACCAAGTAATGATCCGAGTCTATGTTGGCTCCTCGGAATGTTCGGACATCCAGGATACTGGAAGCATGTCTCGCGTCTATCGCAACATGATCAATCTGGTTGACGGTTAGTTGATCCGGAGACCGCCAAGTCCCTTTGTGTATATTGAGGTGTGGGAATCGAGTGCTAGCTATGATGACATTTCGCCCCGCCGCAAAGTCAATCAGCCTGAGTCCGTTACCGGAAGTGTTGTCGTGCAGGCTATGTCCTCCGACTATCGAACCAAAGATGCCCTCCTTTCCGATCTTGGCGTTGAAGTCACCAAGAATAATCTTGACGTCGTACTTGGGGCACCTATCATACGTTTCCTCGAGAAGGTCGTAGAATTCTTCTTTGGTTGAGTCATCTTTTTCTTCCGTTGGGGCATGGACACAGATCAGCGTCACGTTTTTGAATTTCGCTTTGATGCGGATTGTGACCAGGCGCTCGCTTACATTTCTGAAGCCCAAGACTTCTTGCCTAAGTCTTCCCCTTACCACAAATCCACATCCAAAAAGCCGCTGACCCTGCTCCTTGTAGCACTCGCCGAAGTAGATGTCACACGTTTTCATCCTTCGTATGCCCTCTCCATCCCATCGCACTTCCTGGATGGCTGTAATGTCAGCCTTTAGCCTATCCAGGCTCTCCACTATTTGTTCGGCAGCACGTGGCCTGTTTAAGGTCCGGACATTCCACGTGCAGAACCGAAAATCGTTGTCCTTGTTTCGTTTGCTGGGGTCGTCAACATTAAAATCATCCATATCCGAGGCTGGTTGTTGTTTCGGAACCGGTTTGTTTTTACGTGGTAGGGAAGTTACCCCGACGCACAACCCCCGACCTGGAGGACCAGACCCTTAGTATAACTCCAAGGGTAGGGAGCCGGACGAATCCGCTCCTTATAGGCCTGAGCTACGAATATGTCGTAGTAGCCCATATAAGGTGTTCACCAAGTAGTTCATCCTAACTGGAACTGTAGACGCCACCGTTGATTCCATCTGGGGAATTCTTCCGCTGCCGCCTGGGTAAAAGGAGAGGTGCCTTAGTGGGAACACCTCTCCCCCCCTCTCTCGTTTGCTACCCCCAACAACTTTCCACTGGGGTTGAGACCCAATCTCCAGTTGAGGTACTAGGTACCCGATGTTCACCACGGGGAGGTGAGAGTAGGAGTTGGTGGACAGAGGTGGGTTTTGAAAAAAAACCTGTGGACGCTTGTGTCCTCTTGGGTGCACGTGTCCACCATTCGAACATCTACTACAACGACTTATAATTTTTGTTGTAGCATAATTTGCATAGCATTCTATTTTTATGTCTTACTACTAAAAAATTTTAGAAAATTAGTTTAATCCAAATTAACAGTTTTCTCCAATAACATTCGTTTTTAAAATTCCTATTCTATTACATAGGAGCAAGTTCGTGCGACCCAGTCGTGCATTTTATTTGCTATTGTGATGATTGGATAATGCGAATTCTCCACTTTATTTTATGCAGGGTAAGGTACTCTAAAGCAGGGTTATAAAAGTATGCAATTTTTAAAAAAATACTCATTAAATTCAATTATTAAAAGATAGCTCTAAACTTGTAATTAACATTCATTTAACATTAAAAATAATGTAATCACTTTTTTCCCATCCATCAATAAATTGAATGCAATCTTTTGGGAATTCAAACATTCTTAGCATTCTTGGGCATTCTCTTGCAATGTGAAGAATGCAATCACTTTACTCCTGTTTAATGCAAGTTGTTTTTAACGGCGTCAAGCCTGAAATTCTTAAAAAATGATGGTGTGCCCCAAGGTTCTGTATTGTCTCAGACACTATTTCTTATTTTTATAAATGATATCCTGTCGGGAGCTGCTACTCTACTAAGCTGCTTCGTGGATGACAGCACCCTTAGTTTTTCATACGCCGAATTTTTTTAGCTCATAAAAATCAGATTTGAGCTGTTATACATTAATAATTAATAATAGTGTGAAATTTAATGCTTCCAAGACTGGAAGCTCTCTTCAGTTGTTAGAGTGGTATGTACAGCCCTTGCCATTTTACCTACGACCATGAATGGAACTTGCATCAAGAAAACTGAAAAGCTTTCAAATTCTTGGCATCTTAAATAACACTGTTTCTTTCTTTCTAATCACTGTCTTATCGCTACTTCTTCAAGCATTGCTCTGTTTAAATAACCAGCTGCATTCCTTCCGCTAAACAATTTTAGGTTAATACCCGATATGCTAAGAATGCTCATCGGCTTACCCTCGAGCCTATTTTTAAATTATACTATTATAATACAAATTTCTTTAAAATGTTTCAAGGCTTAAATTAGGGATGCCAATCTTACAAGTTTTTAAGATTTTCAATTTTCTCAAAAAAAAATTGGATTATATTTAAAAAATCCAAAAACTATTTTTTCGAAAATTTTAATAAACAATATTTTTTCATACTCAAAGGAGCTTCTGTTTGGAAATGTTGGTTAAAACCATTAGAGTCGTTAATGAGAAAGTCCAAAATCAAAAAAAAAAAAAACTGATTTATAACAGTAGGGTAAACTGGGGCACATTTGACACCGGGGCACATTTGACTTTGTGATTTTCGGTGTGAACACATTCTTTAAGAAGAAAAGTTGGGATGGTGAACGAAGCTTCAATTAATATAAAGAAACGTTATGAACTTCGGCAGTTTTGCTTCAACTCGTCTTCGAGTAACACGTGTTTTTGTGATTTCGGGATTTTTGATGTAATTTTTGACTACAGGTTTGTAAGAGATTTGTGAATAAAATAAAAAAGTTTTTTTTATTGTGAAATAATATTCTGATAGCATTGTTCCTAAATTATTAATATTTTAAAGCCAATTTTGTTAAATCAAAACATTAATATAAAAAAAACATTAAAAAAGTTATTAAAAACCTTTGGGGCACCTTTGACTTTTGCAAAGGGGGCACATTTGACTGATAGTAGGGGTACATTTGACATTTGTTAAATGTGCCCCAGCATGATTTGTTATGCTAATATTTGTGTTTTATTTTGTTTTCATGTTTATTTTGAAGAAATGGTGAGAAACTACAAGAGAAAGACAAATAGGATTGCAATCGACGAAGAAAAGGTGAAGATGGCTATTGCAGACATACGGAAAAAACTTGAAACGCATACATCAGCTGCTGAAAAATATGGGATAAATAGAACCACTTTGATCATGCGTATGAAAAAACAGGATCCCTTAAAAGATTGGTCAGATTCGGGTAATGAAAGTAGCCCTGACGAAGGTTTCACTTTTCAATCGAAATATACGCCACGCCAAACCCTTACAAAGCTGCAAGAAAAAGAACTGGTAGAATATGTGAAAAAATGCTCTTTTCACGCGAACGGCTTGTCAAACGATTCTTTCAAGAAATTTGTGTATGACTTTATTAAGGCTAACAATTTAAGCTGCCCACCAACTTGGGAAATTTCAAAAAAAGCAGGAGACGATTGGCTTTACGGATTTTTAAAACGAAATTCTGAACTCTCGCTACGCAAGCCCGAAAATATGAGCCTAGCCAGACTAAAAGGTTTTACCAAATCAGCCGTTGATAATTTCTTTCAAAACCTTCAACAAATTTATGCACAATATTCATTTGACCCTAAGGACATATACAACTTAGATGAGACGGGAATAACAACAGTAATGGATTCACCAAAGGTAAAACTATAAACCATTCATTTATATTAAATATGGATTTATTATTTCTACCAATATCTACCAGATCCTCGCAGCAAAGGGTCAGCGTTCTGTCGCTCAAGCAGTATCAGCCGAGCGTGGCTGTTTGGTGACAATGGTAGGCATAGTAAATGCCTGTGGAAATCGTTTGCCACCAGCATATGTGTTCCCTCGCATCCGCCTTAACGAGCGATTTTCAAATGGTTGCTTTCCTGGATCGCTTATTTTAAATTCGAAATCTGGATGGATGATTTCCGAACTCTTCGTCGATCTCCTAAAACATATACGACACTTTACTAATTGTTCAAAGGAACACCCAATTTTGATTGTTCTTGATAACCATGCATCACACTGCAGTCTTCCAAGCATTGACTTTTGCCGTGATAATGGAATTATTTTACTATCTTTTCCACCACATACGTCACATCGACTTCAGCCATTGGACGTTTCAGTTTTCGGGCCGTTCAAACGTTTCTGTAAGAAAGCATTTAATGATTTTCTAAGCACCAATCATGGAAAGCAAATAACAATTTACGATGTCGCAAAACTGACCCACCTTCCATTTCAAATGGCTTTCTCTTCAAGAAATATATTAAATGGCTTTCAAGCAACTGGAATAAATCCCTACAACTCCCAGATTTTCGGAGATGATGAATTTTTAGTGGACACTTTGCCAGGTGAAACAAACTTAGTCGAATCTGTTGCGGTCACTCAAAGCAACACTAATACGCCTATAAACATAGCTACCACCGTCAAATCTCCAATTCCATCTCTAACACCTGAGGCTGTAAGACCCATAGCACGAATAAGCACACCAAATAGAACTTCTAGGAGTGGATGTTCACGAATTCTTACCAGCTCCACCGAAAAGCGAAGAGTACAAGAAAATGAAGAAAAGAAAAATGCAAAAACCGCTAAACGAACGCTTAAACTTTTAGACAAAGGTGAGAAAAAGCCGAAAAAAAAAATCATTAAAAAAGCCCAACAACTTGAATTAGACTCGTCGGATGAAAGCGATATAAGCGTTTCCTATGCCGAATCGGATAAATCTAACGGTTTTATTTCTGACCAAGATAATTTAGAAATGGAAAGAACAGAGCTTTTTGACTATAAGCTTACAGATGATGAGAAATTGGAAGTCGGGCATTATGTTCTTGTGAAATTCGGTGAAAATTCTAAGAAGCCATTTTACTATGCGGGGGAAATTGCAGAAGTCCACAGTGACTCTACTTACACTGTTAACTATCTAAGAAAAGCATCATTGGTAGGTTGGCTTTTTACTAAACCAGCCGTTGAAGATATTTCTTTGACTTTAAGGAGTGAAATTAAATTCAAACTGCCACAACCCACAAATCCAGCCTCAACTTCTCGTTGTCGTCAAAAATATTTATTTGACGTTGAATTCGGCAAACTCTATATTAAATAAGATATTTATAAATGTTCCTATGAATAATTCTTAAGCACCTTATGGACTGATAGTTTTTAAAATGAAGTTTTATAACATGTAATTTTTTTTTAAAGAAAATGAATTTATTCATTTATGTTTTTTTATATTATTAAAATAAATCGTTAAAACAATTTTTGGTTTCAAACAATAGGTTTCAAAGAATAGACCCGCTGATACTTCTTATGCATACGATTATTAGTTAAAACTGCAATTGTCAAATGTTCCCCGTGTAAAGTCAAAGGTCCCCCATGCCCGGGGCACTTTTGACAAAATGACTTTTTTTTTTTAACAAATTTAAAAAAATTGATGCAGTTGATATAACAGTGAAATGTATCTGTGAATCTTATCTAGAATAGTCAATGCATCATATAAATAAAAAAGTATTGGAATTCAAATATATTCTTCGGAAAAACAGACTTTTAAAAATTAAGTGTCAAATGTGCCCCAGTTTCCCCTACTGTTAGTAACATTTTTTCCTATTTTTATTTTTCCAACCAAAATGTACTCCATGCCAATTATAGCACATTTAATTTTTTTTATCAAAACCATTTGAGACATTTTTGCGAAAAATAAGATTTTGCGTAACGGCTACCGTACCGTTAGTTTTGTAGCTAAAAATTTTAATTTCAATTCTAGGGAATCAGCGAAAACTCTTAAGTACCAAGTTTGAAGAAAGTACATTCAGCTAAGGCTGGGGGTCGAGGTACAGACATACAGACAGACAGACTGAACTCCCGGACTCCCTTTTTTTGTATTCCCTATCATCGTATCACCTATAGTTCCTATATCGAAGTGGTTCTTTTTACGAACAAAAGGAAGCTACCGACTTTTAAAATTCTCTTAATTGAAGGGAGCCAACTCAAAATCTCCGATCATGCCAGATATTTGGCGTGGTGTGATCATGAATAAGCAATTTAACTGGAGTCTCAGCATTAGGGATAGAACAAATAAGGCCATGTTCGCTTTCTCCTGCAAGAGAATATTTGGTAATACCTGGGGACCAACCCCAAAAATTATCAAGTTGATGTATACGGCCACAGTCAGACCTGTATTGTACTGACGTACGGTAACGTAGTCTGGTGGAATGCATTAGACAAACCTACCAACCTTAAAATCAGGACCAAGGTACAAAGAATGGTACGCATTGGAATCACTGGGGCAATGAGGTAGACCCCAACAGCGGGTCTGGAAGCTATACTCAATCTATAAACGGCCGCCAATAGCGCACTTCGACTTAGCCAAACTGATAACTGGCGACACAGTGCGATAGGTCATGCGCAGATTCTACAGAAACATACCGAAAATAGGGTATGTACTGACTACATAACAACCCGCTTAGGCGCCAGTTATAGCTATCATTGAAAACCATCATTGAAAATTTTGTTTTCACTTTTTGGGATAGTTAAACTATGAATACTGAGAATGTTTGGTATACAAACGAAGCTAATCAATTACATATTTTACTTTTGCAAATAAAAATAAACAAATATGTTAAATATTTCTCATAAAACTACATTTAATTTTTCAATGATGAAAATCGTTTTCAATGAACAGCTTATTTTCGTTCCAACAAAGTGGAACACAATCGTTCCAATGATTTGTGTTCGATTCTCTTTCTATTCTCATGTGTCAGTTTTTTTTTCAATGATCAACTCTAGCCTCAAAAATTTATTCAGGTTGATTTTGTAATTTATAGTTATGGGTAGGACACGAATTTAAAATGTGTGTATGAGGTACTCATTTTTCGAAATGAGGTGGTATTTTGTCTCACCTCAAATGTCCCATAGGATATACCTATTTTAATGGACATTTTCAACAAAAAAATCAATTTTTCAATGACGTCTCTGCAATTCTAATGATCATGAAATTTGAATAAAACATACAAAGTTATATATGTACATATGTACCTAGATACGTAGACTAGCACAAAAGACACTTAGGCTAGGCGCGCACATTCAATTTTTAGTTGCACAACTGTTTGGTTGCTTATAGGAAACAGATAATTATATGTTACACAAAATAGCGAACTCATTTTAGGCAATCGTTTAGTTTGTGTCAAAACACAAGCAGCCGTATCTATTAGATTTTCTTAAACTGCATCTTAGAGAGTTAAGCATACTTAAATATTTAATTTGGCTTTAAATGACGAAACTTCAATTCGTATCTATAATCGATTTTTCATTGGTACTTAACTAAACAATGGTTGTGTCACGTAACGTAAAAGAATGTGAAAATCTAGTACAGAAAAAAAAACAAATGCTGCTTCATTTTATACAACACAGCTGTTTTGTGACACCTTCTTTCAGTAAATAATTGGAAGACACATTTTTTTATTTGTGAAATCAAAAAAAATGGCTATCGAACACACACCCACATCCGCCGCTGCAAATAAAAGAAAAAGATCTGAAAATTGGGATACCTCCTACAAGGAAACTTTTTTATTTTAGAATTTGCAATAATACACTACAAAACAGAATTATTTTATGCACAGATTGGGCGTTTTCCTAAATGCAGTGTTGCAGCACATCATGAATTTTGATGTTTTTTTTATTCACTTGCTTCAATAAAATAACGTTATTAAATACGAATTCTAAATTTTAGAGTTTTTTTTTAATGAATTGTAAAAGTAAATTTCAGGGTGAAGAAAAACGTTACAAGGGCATCAAAATCCACGATGCGCTGCAACACTGCATGATTTCGATTTAATTAAAGACGTAATTATAATAATTCTTGCAGTTACATCAGAAGAAAACCCAACAAGAATACAATGCAATTCCAAACGTTATAAAATTTATTGTTTAATAGTATATATATATGTATGTTAGAGTGATACTTAGCAATGATGTGGTGTGCTCTGCGGTCTCGATCCAAGTGAAAGAGCTGAGTTGTCGTCGATCGATCGCAGTGATGATAATTATAATTAGCGTAGATTTTCTACCCACGCATATTCGCACAAGAGTGCGTTGTTGTTGTGATTTGTGGATGCTGTTGTAAATTAAGAGCAATGATCGATCTCTGTATCAAAGTCACACCACATCATACCAACACATGTAATTCAAAGAAGTTTAGTATACAAAGAAGAAGAAGTTAACTATGAATTTACATATTAATAAAATTATGTACACTGTACGAAATTCCAGTAATGTTTAGCCAAAAATTATAAAGTTCAAATATCAAATATTAATTGATAATAAATGATGTAGAATTAGTTTCCAAACATACCGGCCCCCCTGGAACGAGTTTCAGGACGTCGCACAGTGTTTCGCGTAGAACAAGCTAGGTGGACAAACACTTCTTTTGATGTTTTGGTTTTTTATTGAAAGATTTAGTAATATTATAATAAAATAAAATAGAAAGAGTTTAAAAAATAAAACTTTATTTGCAAAAATTGTAAGAAATTAAGATAAAAAAAAAATTAATTCAAACTACAAAAGATCTACATATAGATATTACACACAAAATATATAGTATGTGTATATATGTGTAAACATAATTTATGTACATTGTTAAATAGGTTAAAGATTTAAGTTAAAAAAAAAAAATTAAATTCAAAAAGGAATTAGTCATTAAAAAAAACAAAAATTTTGTTGAAATTTAATAGTGCGTTGAATATACAGATTAGATATAGATAAATAAAGTAGAAGGTTGATGTTGAGAAGTATGCATTTGGAAATGGTAATCATCAGCATTAAACCACATTTTATTCATGATTAAGAAACGGTCCTTTGACTTTGCAGCCTTGCACTATTTCTCTGCTATTTTCGATGACCATTTAGTAATGTTCATTTTTATTTGTCTTTAGATTCTTCTCTGGCATCACAAAAATTGAATTTGGAAGAAAAAAAAATCGAAAAGTTTACTGTTTCGATCTTTCTTTCCATATTTAAGTCATTCTTCGAAAAACTCATTTTTTTAATTGAGTGAGATTTTTCTGAGTGAAAAATTAAAATAAAATGGATGTACTCAAATGTGCAGTTTGAAACACATACTGTCACAACAATGAACAATGGATCTAAAATATATACAAAATTTAGGTCGGGTACAAGGGGGTACAAACACTTTTTAGGCTTTTAAAACTTTGACAACAAAATAAATGCCCTAATTTTTCTTATTATTTCTCTATTACAAACTAAAAACAGTTTAAACAATAATTAATTTTTTTCCAATAAAGTAAATACATACCATTATTATTTATATCCACCACTTTTTTTATTATTTTTCTGCGCAATAAATGATTACAATATGAGTAACTTAAACTTTCACTCTAGGACTATAAAACGTTTAAACTATCTATTGTACCTGCTAACTCATCAATGCTATACGTGAAACATACATTTATTGTTAAATAAGAGGTTTGGGGCTATTGTTTACAAGACCTGATTACTCATTTGCGAAAATGGGAAAATAACATTTGTCCACCTAGCTTGTTCTACTAGACACACTGTGCGTCGGTAGCAAGGCCAATTTTGTAATAGGACGAATAAGTGTTCCTGTTGCTGTTCTTACGTTGGCAACTCTTACTCTTTCATCGGTGCCAGGGTTGACTGATACGCTTCGGCCCAAAACCCACTTCGTTGGTGGAAGATTACGTTCTTTGATGACCACCAAGTCTCCAGGTTTAAAATTTGTTGTAGGTGTCTGCCACTTCGGTCTCTCTTGTAGAGATGTCAGGTACTCAGTGTGCCATCGTTTCCAAAAGCCTTGCACCATGCTTTGGATATGATTCCAGTTTGAAAGGCGGTTGCTTGTAGTGTCGATTTGACTTGGTTCAGGAACAGCTGTGAGTGGTTGACCTATAAGAAAATGACCTGGGGTTAGTGGATTCAAATCAAAATCAGATAAGGAACATAATGGACGAGAATTAAGTATTGCTTCTACTTGTGCTAAGAAAGTATATAGTTCCTCAAATGTGAGAATTGAGCCCCCAACAACACGACGCAAATGCAGCTTAACTGACTTGACGCCAGCCTCCCATAACCCACCAAAGTGTGGAGCAGAGGGAGGGATAAAGTGCCACGATATGCCGTCCATAGCTAGGGCTGTAGTTACCAAATCATTATGCGATTGTGCCATGACCAGAGTGTGCATCTCATTTAAGCAGCGACGAGCTCCATGAAAGTTCGTCCCGTTATCGCTGTAGATGTTGGTACACTTCCCGCGTCGAGATACAAATCTGCGCAAAGCTGCAATAAAGGCGTCCGTTGTTAGGTCACTGACCAGTTCTAGATGTATGGCCTTTGTAGCCATACACACAAACAAGGCGATATAAGCTTTGGACATCTTAGCTTTACGACATCGTGATAGTCTGATTGTGATAGGGCCCGCATAGTCACAACCGGTATTTGTAAACGGCCGACTGGGTTGAATGCGGTAGGACGGTAGATTACCCATAATCTGCTGGCTGTTTTCTTTACGTTGCATAAAACACGTTTTGCAATTGTGAACTATTTTGCGGATAAGATTTCGGCTACCCAAGATCCAAAATTGTTGTCGAACGAATGCAAACGTTTCCGATACTCCTGCATGTAAATATCGGTGATGGATATCTGTAATAATGAGGTTAGATATGGAGTTAGATTTAGGTAAAATGATAGGATGCTTGATATTAAATGATACGCTTGCGTTTTTTATGCGTCCACCAATGCGAAGTAGCCCATCACTGTCCAAAAAGGCGGCGTATCTCAATAGTTTTGATTTAGCAGGTAGTTGATTTTTGGTTCGCAAATGCAAGATATCCTCTTCGAAGAATGATATTTGAACAAATTTTAATAGGGCAATTGTTGCCCTTTGGATTTCAACGTAGCTAAGTCCATGAACAGCTCGAGGATTGGTTTTTGGTTGAAGGTTGGAAATATATCTAAAGATGTATGCAACAATACGTTGCAGTCGACTCCAACATGAAATCTTTTCGATCAGATCGCGAAAGACATGTCCATCAAACGACGTGACGAGTGCATGCCTTGCGACTGATTTCTCCTCCAGGTTAACTGATTGAACATCCAAAGTACTTGTAGAAAGGTTTGATTTTGGCCAATGGTCTTCTGAATCGGACAGCCAATGTGGACCGGTCCACCAAAGAGTGTGATCGAATAAATTTGCAGGTAGTACACCACGCGATGCACAATCTGCAGGGTTCGATTCAGACGGAACATGTCGCCAAACAGATCTGGGTAGGGTTTCCAAAATAGCGGCGGTTCTATTGGCGACGAAAGTTGCCCAGCGACGTGGGGGCGATGAAAGCCAATGCAGAACTATTTCGGAATCGCACCACGCAAAGGTTCTATTAATGTTAGTATTTAATGACGATTTTATTAAGTTTATTAATCGCGCAAGCAAAACCGCACCACAGAGTTCCAGGCGGGGAATAGAGACCGGTTTTAAAGGGGCTATTTTAGTTTTAGCAGCAACGATTACAACATTCACTTTCCCGTCCGCAGATTTCGATAAGGCATAAACAACCGCGGCATAAGCTAGCGATGAAGCATCTGAAAAGCCGTGCAATTCGATATTTTCATCAGAGGAGAACACATTTCGCGGAACACAAATTTTTTCAAGCAATGGCAATTGGTCACGATAGTTCAACCATTTTTCCGCGAGGTCGTGGGGAAGAGGATCATCCCAACCCAAATTTAAATTAGATGACCAAAGATTCTGAAACAAAATTTTAAAGAGGATCACTGAAGGTGCTAAAAGCCCTAAAGGGTCAAAAATACTGGCTACTTCCGATAGCAGGGTTCTTCTTGTTATCGAGGGACAAGTCTTGGAGCTTGTTAGGCGATATGAGTACATATCCGAAGAAGGGTTCCAAAACATTCCCAATACCTTTATGATTGACTCCGAACGTTCAGAATCCACGAAGGAATACTCGCAGTCTTCCGGATTTTGTTTAGCTAGTAGAGCCCAGCAATTGGAACTCCATTTGCGAAGCTGAAGACGAGCTTCCGATACTAACGCGATGAGTTCAGACTGTAATTCGAGCAACTCTTGAATTGAATTTCCACCCGTCATTACGTCGTCAACGTAGACGTCACTAAGCAAAATCCGAGTTGCATTTGGATACACAGTTTTATAGTCATTGGCGATTTGTTGTAGTACACGTACCGATAAAAATGGAGCCGAAGCAGTACCATAAGTTACGGTTCGTAGTCGATAATGTTCAATGCGATTGTTTGGATTTGATCGCCACACTATGCGTTGATAATCACGATCCTTTTCGTTTATCCATATTTGTCGAAACATTTTAACAATATCGGCGGTAAAAACATAACGATGTTGTCGAAACCGTAGGCAGACTCCAATTAGATCACGTTGTATAGGCGGACCGATTAGCAACTTGCTATTTAATGATTGTCCTTTAGAGTCTTTGACAGAGCCATCAAATACGACGCGAAGCTTCGTTGTCGAACTGCCCGGCTTGAAAACGGCATGGTGGGGTAAATAAAATTGACATGATGAGTTTCCTCGAATTTCATTTTGTGGAATAAGTTCCATATGACCAAGTTCAAGGTACTCTTGCATGAATTTGGCGTATTGCCGATTCAATTCAGGCATATTTCGGAACCGACGCTCCATCGAATACAGTCGGGTAACCGCTTGCTGCAATGTACCTTCGAACTTTGGTGAATGGGTTTTGAAAGGAAGTGAAACCACATATTTTCCATCAGAAGCTCGACTAAATGTTTGTTGAAAATGTTTTTCAGCTGGATCGTTAAATGCATCAAAAGAATTGTGAGAAGGGATATGCTCTAGCTCCCAAAATCGCTGGAGAAGAACATCCACGTCAAGAGCGGAATGATAAGACGAAAATTCCACATTACGAGTAGTTGAATCAAAAAACTCTCCAGAGATAACCCAACCGAATGTAGTGTTTTGGGCGATAGGTTTTCCTGGTGGTCCTACAACCTTTTCCGATTTCAAGATGGACCAAACCTTATCAGCACCAAGAATCACGTCAACTTCACAAGAGAAATTAAAGCCAGGATCTGCTAGATCCAACGTGCAAATATAATCCAAAGTCGAAATATCAAACGATTTAGAGGGTAGATTCGACGTCAATTTACCCAAAATAAAAGCATCGACCGTTAAAAGAGTGTCGTTATAACGTGACATTAGTTTCAAAGACACGACTCCCTTGGTATGCCCGGCTTCTATTGAACTTAGTCCTACCACTGGGATTCGTGCATGAGTTCGTCGAAGTCCAAGTTTTTGAACACATGATTCAGAGATAAATGATGACTGGGACCCTGTATCCAATAAGACACGAACATCAATAAGCTGATTTTGTATATTATGTAGTCTAGCCAGAATTGTCGGTAAAACTGTTTGTTTTCGAACGCTAAACTCACGAGAATGGTTACTAATCAACGGTGTAAGAGCAGACGAATTAGAAGCTCCCGAAAACTGATTTTCAAGTAAATTTGATGACGACGATTGAGTTGTTGGATAGGGGTCTGATATGACCGAAGAAACATTATTGGATTCATCTTGATGAACCAGATAGTGATGTCGAGCCTTGCATACACGACAACGAAAGGTCGACCGACATTTTTTTACCGAATGACCTGGCCGAAGGCAGTTAAAACAAATAACGTTTGTTTTAGTAAAATTTCTGCGTGATGGAATATCTAATTCAAGAAATTTTGTGCACTGGTATAAGAGATGATTGCTTTTGCATAAAGGACACTGTGAGCAAATTTCAGAAGATTTAGCCACCAGCGCTCGAACCGCACCTGCCTGCTTACCACGCGATGTTGGCAACCGATTAAGAGTTTGGCACGACTCAAGTGCATCGCACCGACGTTCAAGAAATTCAATAAGCATTGTTATTGTCATATCTTCCCGAGACCCGACTTCTTCTGCCCAAGCATGTTTTGTCTCACTGTCTAGTTTATTGACCAGAATGAAAATAAGCCACGGATCACGATTGTTCTTCGACAATGCATTTAAACCCCGAATCACCTCATCTGCACCGTCCGTAATTCTTCGAAGTATTTGCGCATTTGGAGCGTTTATGGATGGAAGTGAAAAGAATGTCTGAACAAAGGACTGAACAACTAAATTTCCCCGATCGAACCGTTTTTCCAGCCTATCCCAAGCTTCAGTGTAATTAGCATCTGAAACCTTTATATGTTGGATAAGATCGGCAGCAGTCCCGCTTAAAAAAGATTTCAAATATTGAAACTTATGGGTGGATGATAAATTTTCTTTCACATCCACCGAACCCAGAAACAAATCGCGAAATGACGGCCAGTCCTTATAATCACCGGAAAATTTCGGAATAACGATTGGTGGCAGATTGATTTTTCCAGAAGTTTTTGCCGAAGAATCTAACGATTTCAAAAAGTCACTCTGTTCATTTGCAATACGTTCTAACACGGACGGATTTGAGGTTTTAGAATTCCTTTGACGTATCGCCTCACTCAATTTTGCATGGACCTCAAAGTATTTGTCTTCATATACCCCGAAATCACTATTAAACTCCTCGACATCACCTTCATCGACGAACTGAAGGCATTCATAATGTAGGGTGCTGAATTCTTGCCACGCTTCAATTACCCTATTCAATCTAATTTCTAACATCTCCAAAGTTGTCAATTGTCCAATGGTTGTTAGAAATTCAACCGCACGAGTTATAGTGGCTTTTGCGATACCACGCTTTTGCTTTAACACGTTCATATTTCACAAATATATATTAAGTTCGACGGTGAAATATGAAAAGAAAAAAAAAGCAATCAGATTAGAAAAAAATAGCTTTAAAAAATTGAGTTGTTCACGTAAATATATATGTATATATGTATATGCAGTATTCTTAGTTCATTAAACGCACGAGATTTTCTAGCTATCATAAAATATATATGTACATACATATATGTAAGTATGTACCACGACAGCTCACGAATTTGCGATTTTCTTAGTTTTATGCGCAAGATTATTTCCACCGATTCATATGATAAATTCGGCTAATGCGAAGGACCAATGATTTCGATTTAATTAAAGACGTAATTATAATAATTCTTGCAGTTACATCAGAAGAAAACCCAACAAGAATACAATGCAATTCCAAACGTTATAAAATTTATTGTTTAATAGTATATATATATGTATGTTAGAGTGATACTTAGCAATGATGTGGTGTGCTCTGCGGTCTCGATCCAAGTGAAAGAGCTGAGTTGTCGTCGATCGATCGCAGTGATGATAATTATAATTAGCGTAGATTTTCTACCCACGCATATTCGCACAAGAGTGCGTTGTTGTTGTGATTTGTGGATGCTGTTGTAAATTAAGAGCAATGATCGATCTCTGTATCAAAGTCACACCACATCATACCAACACATGTAATTCAAAGAAGTTTAGTATACAAAGAAGAAGAAGTTAACTATGAATTTACATATTAATAAAATTATGTACACTGTACGAAATTCCAGTAATGTTTAGCCAAAAATTATAAAGTTCAAATATCAAATATTAATTGATAATAAATGATGTAGAATTAGTTTCCAAACACTGCATTTAGGAAAACGCCTATTCTCTTCCAACAACGAGGAAGGAAGTGTCGATACAAACACTTCAACGGCTAAGAGGGAAGCGCGGACGAAATTTCTTTGCGCGTACACGTACTTTAATCAATACAAATTTTATGTTTCTGAAATCGTTGCACTTTATAGTTCTAATATAATATCACAACAAACAATACCTACAAACTCACAATTTGAAACTTCAAAATTTCAAAGATGACAATCGATATGTCAAAATACATTTTAAAATGCCTTTAAGTGACCCTTAAACGCGGTTGATGGCGTTTAAGTTAAGAGGCCTTTAAGTAACGTTACTTAAATGTGAAAATTGATTATAGATACCGATTTCATACTTAAGAGCTGCTTAGAGGTATTTTAAAGTTAAGTAACCTTTAAGATTTGTTTATAGATTCGCCTGAAGCTTTTTAGTTGCTCGAACCAAGCAGTTGCGGAACTAAAAGTTGAATGTGCGCGCATAGCCTTATAGAGTAATTCTGTGAGAGTCGGTTTATGGAAAGCAAAGCAGCGAGTAGTAAACTATAAACTAAACTGGACTAAACACTAATCACGCACCCGAACCCCAAAGAAATGATTTTTTTTCTTATAGCTCATATCTCTAACAAAAACAAAACAAGAAAATTAGGCCTATTCTGCCACATCTGTTATTCTGCTATAGATTTTCTGTTATGAATCATAAAAGATTTCCACCTTAAAAGATCTTTTACGATTCGTATTCAGAGGTTCGAACTTTTATAAAAGTCTGTTATGCTACTTCGAAAACGAGATCTGTTATGAAACTGAACTACGAGTAAATCTGTTATCATAATCAGCTGCGATTATGTAAAATATTTCATCTAACATAATTAAAATGGATGACGAACAAAGAAGTAAACTCTTACACACTATTGGTATCTATACCATAAAACAGGAATTTACCTCATATGTTTCTGGGAATACCATGGCCGTACTCTACTTATATGTTTATATGATATGAGTTTTAATATATTTCCTTTCATTTGCTCTTTTTAGGGACATTTCGTTGACGAAATAAAAGATAAATATTCATTTTTACTTGATGCACCTGTGTACTTATTGAAATCTTTTATGATAAAAGTCACAGAAGTTTGTCTTTTATTCTTTTATGATTTTTAACAGATTTCATAACAGATTTTGGCATGCTGAATACCAAAAATGCTATTCGTAAAAGATTTTTTCCATGTTCGAACGTTTGACATTTTATAAAAGTTTTCTTAGCAGATTTTATAACAGATTTTACCATGCCGAATATCAAAATTATAATTCATAAAAGATTTGTTGACATCTCAAACTTTTGTATTGAAAGTCATAACAGAATAGAAGAATAAAAGATCTCGCCGAATAGGCCTAAATGATTGCAGTTAGCAAAAAAAAAAAAAATACTTTAAACAATAACTTAACATGCGACATTTTTTATTGCCTCATGAATGAGGTACCCATCACTAGTAATTTAGCAAGCATCAAAGCGACAGATGTTTTCAATGACACATCTTTTCAATGACAGCGAAATTATTGATTTCTATAACCGACTTGTCAAAATATCTGTGGCCACAAGCAAAAACCGCTTAAGTCCAAAAATTCAATTTTCGAGGAGAGCACTTTGAAACTTCTTTTTAAGTCTGGAAAAAAATGACGCATTTAAAAAACAAAAACGGTGCAGATTATAATAGAAGACTTCAATCTAATTTGTTTAAACTATTTTTTCTTTTTTAAATTTCTTTATTTTTAATTTTATTGCAAAAAAACGTTTTTAAGTTGTTTTTCCAAAAGTAATTAAACACCTTGTTGCTTGCCTATGTCACTTAAGCTGTTATTGCAAACTGAAAATTTTCGCCCATGTGTTCTTAAATAAGATAAGCTGTTTTTGGTCATCATTTTTTTTTATTTGTATTAACTTAAGCGATATTTCTTTTCGAAAAGCATGTAACTTAAAATGTATTAAAAACGTAATTCACAGTAACAAAAATGCAAAAACTCGTATTAAGTAAAAAATAGCCAATTTAAGTTAATAAATAATTAGTTGAAAAATCTTGTTAATAAGAAAAAGTATTTAAACTCCATTTTTGTCTGGATTCATTAAGTCAGGATGTATTTTAGCTTCGGGTTGCATTTCTGTATCTAGGTTATTACAAAATTCATGAAACAAATGATCAATAAACGGAAGAAGTCTTTGAAGTGCAGCTTTTTTACGCTTATTACATTGATAGCTGGTGAGTTGGGAATTTCAAACCATTTGAGTGAATTAATACCATGTTTTACAACAGTGGGTGTTGAAAAATGCAGATTTTTACCCAGAGTTGTTTTGTATTCAATTTTACCAACTTTGCTCACGTTATTCCGTACAAAATTGTCTCTGCTGCTCCACAAAAGTTTTGTTTTTAAAACACAACCATAGTCAAAATCGGACAAAATTAAATCAATCGTGAGGATGATGAATCGGTACTTTTTTTGGTTTCTTTTTTTTGTAATTTATGATCTACGTTACACTCCATATGAGTTTGGCATGACTATTAAAACTTGTGATCTACAACCTCAATGCTGGACTTGGCTTTCAAAATGTTAACAACATCGTGCTCACAAATAAATTCTTATTTTGACCGCCAAATGAACTATAGAAAATAAAATGTCTTGTTTGCCGTCGCCGCCAACTGCCGTTTTTTTGTAAAAGCTTACTGAATTTCGGAGGTATGTTGTTTGCAGACACTGTTGAATGTCAAATCCAAAAACCACACAAAAATATTTACAAGATGTGTCAGATGGGATTCAAGAAAACTTTCAGTAGCATCGATGCATTGTTTAAAACACTTTTGATGGACACGAATCTATTCTTTCTAGTAGGTAATAAATTAAGTACTTTATATGAAGTTGTCGGTTTCGAGGTGGAATATGACTTTTTTCAATGTCTGTTTCTTATCTTCTTTTTCTATTTAAGCTCCGATAAAAAGAATTCTTTGGTAGAACGTCCCTAATTCCCAATATGATTTAAAGATTTCCTTCCGTATTTTAAAACTAATTTTTTCGATATTAAGATGCTCACATTTTCTTGCCTCAATCACTCCCGTTTTTCGAGTTTATGATTCACCTCTGTTTCTTTTTTTTTTTTTTGAAATCACTATACTTGAATTATATTCCGATTCGTTTTTAACTGTTTTATGTGGGAGAGAAACAATTTTACTTTCCTCAAATTGCCTACCAATCTCCAAAAGTTCTTCGTCAGGAAAATCTGAAGAAATGTCCATGACTGCAAGCTTGAAATTGGGATCGCGTACAGTCATCTGTACTGAAATCATGTTCATATTCTTTGCTAATGTTGACACAAAACTATTCAAAAATTATATTCAGATTTTCATAATAAACTT
The DNA here is from genome assembly GCA_963931855.1 of Philhelius festivus. Classification (NCBI taxonomy): domain Eukaryota; kingdom Metazoa; phylum Arthropoda; class Insecta; order Diptera; family Syrphidae; genus Philhelius; species Philhelius festivus. The sequence goes on along the minus strand of OZ007556.1, from coordinate 73,278,588 downwards.
CATTTGCAGGTCACTTTATTTCGTTGAAAACTACTTGGAATTATATCCTTATTGGCCAAAAAGCACAATTTATAATTATTGTTTGACGTTTGTATTAATTAGTATGAAACAGATACAGAAGTGGGCTATAGCCAACCAATTTTTTCCATATTCAAAAACGAAAATCTGAAAACACACATTCATAAAACTTGATATACAAAATTCACTCAGATCACTTTCTTTTTCAAATGTATCACTTGTCTTCTGCCGTTCCCGTTCTTGGAATATATTAACTTCACGTTGCCTAAAACACCTTTCCGAGCTGTATTCAAAATTTGTAAGGATCAGGAGCTCATATTGTTGCACTTTCCTAATTATTTTTACTTTAATTATCCTCAAAACACTTTTATCTCAACTAAATTAATTCACGAACTTGCCGTCTAAATCTCTTAAGTCAATTGATATTTCATACTTGCATTACTAATAACGACTTAAATCGACTTAATTCTGCAGTTCGTAGAAAATACATTTTTTAAAAACCGCTTACTCTACATAGTCTCCATCGAAGTAACAAACAGAAATTTGCAATAACGACTTATCTCAGTTTGGCTATAGCGAAAATACTTTGTTAAGTTTGCAATAAACGCTTAAGTCGATTTAAGCTGTTTTCAGTGCAATATGCTTGATTGATTTGTGAATAGTTTTTTATTTTGTAAAAGTATCTTAAATCCATATAAGCTATTATTGGATTACGAAATTTTTAAATTCACAAGCTCTTATGTGAGTTAAGCGGGTATTGCAAATGCTTCTACCTATGAGGACGACTTAAGCGGTTTTTTCTTTTTGGATTATTTTGACGAAAAAAAGAGTTACAAATCCTGGATTTTTTTCTATAACAGAATGGAATATGCAGATTATGATGCAGCAAAAAAACGATTTTTGTCTTAAGTCGACTTAAGCGGTTATTGATTGTTGCCACAGATATATTCCACCGTTCCACTGATTTGTGTTTCAATGATGGTTTTCAATGATAGCTATAACTGGCCCCTTAGGCTTTTACAAGCCGTTCAAGACCGCCTT